>JAUCBJ010003982.1:0-51032 GCA_032718475.1 Nemertoderma westbladi
TACGATATGAGCCAGTATCCCTACGATATGAGCCAGTATCCCTACGATATGCGCCAGTATCCCTACGATATGAGCCAGTATCCCTACGATATGAGCCAGTATAGTATCCCTACGATATGAGCCAGTATCCCTACGATATGAGCCAGTATCCCTACGATATGCGCCAGTATCCCTACGATATGAGCCAGTATCCCTACGATATGTGCCAGTATCCCTACGATATGAGCCAGTATAGTATCCCTACGATATGAGCCAGTATCCCTACGATATGCGCCAGTATCCCTACGATATGAGCCAGTATCCCTACGATATGAGCCAGTATAGTATCCCTACGATATGAGCCAGTATCCCTACGATATGTGCCAGTATCCCTACGATATGAGCCAGTATAGTATCCCTACGATATGAGCCAGTATCCCTACGATATGAGCCAGTATCCCTACGATATGCGCCAGTATCCCTACGATATGAGCCAGTATCCCTACGATATGAGCCAGTATAGTATCCCTACGATATGAGCCAGTATCCCTACGATATGCGCCAGTATCCCTACGATATGAGCCAGTATCCCTACGATATGAGCCAGTATCCCTACGATATGAGCCAGTATCCCTACGATATGAGCCAGTATCCCTACGATATGCGCCAGTATCCCTACGATATGAGCCAGTATCCCTACGATATGAGCCAGTATCCCTACGATATGAGCCAGTATCCCTACGATATGAGCCAGTATCCCTACGATATGCGCCAGTATCCCTACGATATGAGCCAGTATCCCTACGATATGAGCCAGTATCCCTACGATATGAGCCAGTATCCCTACGATATGCGCCAGTATCCCTACGATTTGAGCCAATATCCCTACGATATGCGCCAGTATCCCTACGATATGAGCCAGTATCCCTACGATATGAGCCAGTATCCCTACGATATGAGCCAGTATCCCTACGATATGAGCCAGTATCCCTACGATATGCGCCAGTATCCCTACGATATGAGCCAATATCCCTACGATATGAGCCAATATCCCTACGATATGCGCCAGTATCCCTACGATATGAGCCAGTATCCCTACGATATGAGCCAGTATCCCTACGATATGAGCCAATATCCCTACGATATGTGCCAATATCCCTACGATATGAGCCAGTATCCCTACGATATGTGCCAATATCCCTACGATATGAGCCAGTATCCCTACGATATGTGCCAATATCCCTACGATATGTGCCAATATCCCTACGATATGAGCCAGTATCCCTACGATATGTGCCAGTATCCCTACGATATGTGCCAATATCCCTACGATATGTGCCAGTATCAATAAACGATATGTGCCAATATCCCTACGATATGTGCCAGTATCCCTACGATATGCGCCAGTATCCCTACGATATGCGCCAGTATCCCTACGATATGCGCCAGTATCCCTACGATATGCGCCAATATCCCTACGATATGCGCCAATATCCCTACAATATGAGCCAAAATCCCTATGATATGCGCCAATATCCCTACGATATGAGCCAGTATCCCTACGATATGAGCCAGTATCCCTACGATATGCGCCAATATCCCTACGATATGCGCCACTATCCCTACAATATGAGCCAATATCCCTATGATATGCGCCAATATCCCTACGATATGAGCCAGTATCCCTACGATATGAGCCAGTATCCCTACGATATGAGCCAGTATCCCTACGATATGCGCCAGTATCCCTACGATATGAGCCAGTATCCCTACGATATGAGCCAGTATCCCTACGATATGAGCCAGTATCCCTACGATATGAGCCAGTATCCCTACGATATGCGCCAGTATCCCTACGATATGAGCCAGTATCCCTACGATATGAGCCAGTATCCCTACGATATGAGCCAGTATCCCTACGATATGCGCCAATATCCCTACGATATGCGCCACTATCCCTACAATATGAGCCAATATCCCTATGATATGCGCCAATATCCCTACGATATGAGCCAGTATCCCTACGATATGAGCCAATATCCCTACGATATGAGCCAGTATCCCTACGATATGCGCCACTATCCCTACAATATGAGCCAGTATCCCTACGATATGTGCCAGTATCCCTACGATATGTGCCAATATCCCTACGATATGTGCCAGTATCAATAAACGATATGTGCCAATATCCCTACGATATGAGCCAGTATCCCTACGATATGTGCCAGTATCCCTACGATATGCGCCAGTATCCCTACGATATGAGCCAGTATCCCTACGATATGAGCCAGTATCCCTACGATATGTGCCAATATCCCTACGATATGCGCCAGTACCATCCCCACTGTCTCTATATCTCCAGCACTTCGTGCAAACTTTAGCTGATGTGTTGCATTTTATTTATTTTTTCGCCATTGTTATTTGTGAATGAAATAATGATAAATTTATTTTACATATAGTCGACCATCTTACCTTAGTAGTTCCAGTCTCATTGTAAAACGGAATCATTGGATAACGGTGATCTATAGGAACTACAATGAGTAAAGAACCGATCCGTTCACAGTTAGTCCCTTTCTTCTCGCGGCGAGATCACAGAAAACTGTTAATAATAGCTAATGATAAAAATATATAGGTATAAACGCGCCGGTTGGTATTAGTTAGCTGGTTGGTATACAAGATCCCTGCGTGGGTGGGAGGGTGGGTGGCCTAGGGCTCCGTACATGGGTGAACCCCTTTGTGTGTCTGACTCATTACATAATGAGGGAGGCCCCTCCATTCTCTCTGCCCTTCCCTTTATGTTCACGTAGGCTCCCCTTTTCTGCTAATTTCTCTCATTAGCCTGTTTCTTATCTGCCTGGGGGTCACCGTACGTTCATGTGATCTCGAGTAAAGGTGGATTATGAACGTACGTGTTTGTTCGTTATAATACCGTGTTTGTCACTCCAAAGTTTATCAGTTTACAAGGAGTCAACTTAACGTACATTCTTTTATATAATTTACACAAAATATAATGCGAATTGTGTAATATTTAATCCGTTTGTTAAAGATAATAAGTATATTTATATAAGACAACGTAGGAGAAATTATTATGATTTAAATTTATAGAAAATTAATTTTATATAAAAACTATCGACCATAAAAAAGAAACTTTTGGAAATCAATATTTATTTAGCAATATGAAATATTTATTGATAAATATCTTGCTAGCAATACCATTGGTTGTTGCTGTGCTACCACGTGAGACTCGTCAGTGGTCCCCAAAACAAAAACGTCCTGTAGACGACCGCTGCTCACATTGGGTGCTCCTAGTTGAGGACGACTTCTCGATTGATCATCTGTCGCCTCAGATCTCCTGCAAACCAACACCTTTAGGCTCCCACTATCTCAATTGCACCGATTGTAACTCTTCGTCACCATCTAACGAGAAAATAAGAAATCGACAGTCTCTATGGAGTTTGTTGCTAAGTCGTTTGGGTGTGAAACGAATTATAACCCAGAAATCATTAAAAAGAGTAAAAAAACGAGTTATTTTACAAGATGATGTTACAAACCCAAAATCAAACCCGTCTAAAAGGTCGAAATTTAGCAAACAAAGTTGGTACCTTTCTGCCATGAATATAACAGGAGCTTGGAAGGCTGGATACACAGGTCGAGGTATCGTTGTAGCGGTTGTAGATGATGGTGTAGACTTCCAACACCCCGATCTATCGGCGAACTACCGTTCGAACGCGAGTTACGACTTCAATGAATGGGATACCATCCCTCTGCCTCGTAAATGGAGTGGCCTGCACGCGGCCGCCCATCACGGGACCAGATGCGCGGGTTTGATAGCGTCCGAAGGCAACATCTGCAACGTGGGTATCGCCCACGGGGCGTCGTTCTCGGCGATACGACTTCTAGACGCGACCATTACGGACGCCCACGAGGCCGCAGCTCTCGAATCGAATCTCAACTCTATCGATATTTACAGCAGCTCGTGGGGTCCGGAGGATTCCGGGAACAACGTCGACGGTCCGGGGGAGTTGACTACGGCGACGCTAAAGAAAGGCGCGACTACCGGGCGAGTGCGCAATGGGTCCGCTAGAGGCGCTGTGTACGTGTGGGCCGCCGGGAATGGGGGCAACTCTGACGACAGCTGTGGTTGCGATGGTTACACCAATAGTATCTATACTATATCAGTGAGCGGGGTGACTGAGTTTGGCAATATTCCCAGCTTTCTAGAACCTTGTGCTAGCACCATGGCAGCCACATCCGCATGCGGTGATGTGAGTATTGGAGAAGCCTCCACGATTCTAACAACGGATTTAGGTAACGCCTGTAAGGAATGGCCTACAGGTACGTCAGCTTCAGCACCCATGGCGTCAGCGATAATCGCTCTAGTCTTAGAAGCGAACCCAGATTTAGGATGGCGAGATATTCAGCACATTGTGGTGCAATCTGCGGATCCAACTGCCATTCACAGCGGTAAATGGTCGGTGAACGGGGCTGGACTCAATGTCAGTCACGAATTCGGATTCGGTTTAATGAACGCCGGTTTGATGGTGGAATTGGCGCGAAATTGGCGTCGTGTTCCGGAACAGCATATTTGTAAAGCCGTTGTAGATGATAGGCACTTGTCAGTGCATCGTATTTCTAGGGCGCGGGCGATGAAACTCAATTTCTTGGTGAAAAACTGCGCGATAGAAAATGTGGAACACGTTATTGTTGAGTTGTCGCTCCAGTCGAATCTCCGTGGGAGTCTACAGTTGCATTTAACGTCACCAAGTGGTACTCAGTCCCGACTGCTAACACCCCGTCGTAAAGACGTACACAGAGGCGCTTTTGAGAATTGGCCATTCCTATCAGTCCACCATTGGGGGGAACATCCTAATGGACGTTGGAGATTCCACGTTTATAATTTTAATCAAAAGAAAAACCGCGTTAATGTTCGGAGATTGTCGTTGCGTTTGTACGGCACCGAGAAATATTCGGGGGAATTTAGCGGTACATCGCGAACTGAGAGTACCTCGACTCACACAGCAACGAGCGAGACCACGATTAATACGTCTATAAGTAAGGTAGCAACCGTAACCAATGGGGTGACATCACCGGTTGCTATGGAGAGAGAGACTGTAACAGCTCCGTTCGTGGATCAATTTCGCATAAATTCAACAACATCAGGTGAATTATTGTTTCAATTTCCCTCAAACTCAACAGGAAATTCTCAGGTACATACTAATATTTCTGCAACATATTGAAAATAAACAAATAACAACAATTCACGCAAAAATCTAAAAATATACTGAAAACTCACGTGATTAATTGTTTTTTATTTATTTTCGTAATATTTAATGAGCTTGTCGTATTTTTTATTGTTTTGATCTCTTGTGAGTTGTGATTATTTTTAGATTCCGAATATTATTTAGTTTAATGTAGATTCACATTGTAATAAATCACTCGAATTATCCTTTTTCTTATATAAAACACAATCGGACGAGAAGCATAAATATGCAACTTGGAAGTTGGTTTGTATTTGTAAAGTCCTATAATCTAGCACTTTATAAGACTGCAGTGCGTGACGTTATAAAATATGAATACCAGTGAGGATTATAGGGAAGATTAGTATGTATATCAATTGCTATATTTCTATACATATTATTCTATTATAGACATAATCCTGTCACCGCACAGCACAGACTTTGTAATCGTTAAACCTTTGGTAAAATAATTAATGTGGGGCGTGCCATAAAGTGTGCGATTTCGGTATATATAGATACCGCTGTTTCAACCATTACCCAAAGAATGCCAGGAAATTTATTGCAGTTTATATATTCCAGAACGTGAGGCCAATTAAATGAGTAAGGCACAGAAACTTTCGCGAAGAATCCGTCAGTTTCTGTGCCCTAATGAATTAAATTAGGATCTTTGGAATTCGGATGTACTGTAACAGCTGTACCTGGAAGAAAGAGTGGAGGAAATCTTTTGTCCCACCCCCACCCCCTTTCTCATCTTGTATTAGTTTCTTGTTGTTCTCCGCTTAGCCATTCAATATATTTTAGTATTTTTGTTACATATATATTTGAAGAATTGTTTGTAATAAATAATAAATAAATATATTTCCACCACCTAACAACAACAGCAGTACCCATGTGAACATAGTTTATTGGAAATAGTAGGCTATATTTTGTTGCAAAGGTCTTCAAAGCAGAAACCAGTGCTGCAGTCGTTATATTGTTGACAAATAAAACGTTCTAAAGAATCGAAATCTACAGAAGCAGCACGAGATAGTAAGTTGCTCATTTTTCCCGCAGTTACGCAATAAAGTGCTTTTCCATCTCCTAAGGTCAAAGTCTGAAATAAGAATACAACATTACCATTAGTGTAGCAATATAATAATAATTGTATGTACTGTATCAGTAATCAGTTGACGATAGTCAGCTGATTAGTAGGTTTCCTACACCACAGGGTCCTTTATGCCAGACAAGGAAAATGACAATATAAGTCCCAAAAGTACTCTAGTAACCAATGAATGCCAATATATACCTACCTATACAGTACAGGAAGGCCACTTTGTACTCTCTTACAATGTAGTAACCATGTTCGCGCTTTTAGACCTTTAGCAGTTTAACCTGCCAATTTTAATTGTCTTTTTTGTATATCAATTATTTAATGTACTGAAGTTACATCAGCCGAAGCCAGTCTGTGCGCGATCATTCACCCACAGTTAAGGGAGACTGGATTCGGATGCTTTGATATTGATTGCAGTGTAGACCTACTGTATTATTCGATTGATCGTTACTATATAATCTCTGACAATATATTTACTTTCGGGGAAATATTAACAGTTCCTTTAGGACGTGGCGCTTTAAGTATAAAAACAGAGTTATGACTTATACTAATCACAACTAGATGGCTATTGATTCACGTATAAAGCGCATTCTTTAGGAGATGCTTTGTTATCTGTCACAATCATGCACACTACCGTACAATGCTGCACACCGATCTGCCGACCTTCACTAATTTTAGTCACATGTAAAGAGAACAGCAACCGACACATGTAGTGCCTATGAAATAGCATTAGATTCACTCCAGAACCAATATAATGTAAGTCGCAGTTGCTACCGGTAAACCTGTTCCTCTCACCTTCAGTAATCAAGAAGATTGGGGGTTTTATGATTATTCATCGGTATTCTCCAAATATATCAGCAATATACATTAATATCACAACAATTAATAACAGAAGTAAAATAATGCGGTGATGTATGTATGTCTGTATGATGTATGTATGTGTGTATGTATACAGTCAGTATGTATTACTTATGCAGTGTTCCATGTGCCGCAATGTTCAATGTGTTAATAGTTTTACGTTCTTGTAATCAAAGCCATCAGATGTTTAGGCCAAAGTCTGAAACTTCCACAACAGAAAAGTACAGAAGATTTCCAAGCCGGTTCTTAGGCTCAGAAAGGTAAACAAAGACCGTAATGCATTGCGCGGTTTTCCATAGGCCTCTGTCCAACATAAGGGGGAAAATCGCTCTGATTGGCTGACTAGGCAGAACAAAGAAAAGTTCCACGTCTACAGGAAATCAGCTGACAGATTTCGTCATCTGAGCTCCGATCTTTTAGAGTATTATGCGCATTGCGGCAAAAATGACTTGTTATGTCCGCAAAAGCACCTACACTGCGCATTGCGGGAAAAATGACTTGTTATGTCCGCAAAAGCTTTTACACCGCTCCCAGAAAATGGGATTTAAGTCTATAAAATATAAAAATCACAGTTTCTAAAATATAAAAATACTCTAAACGATTAGTCCTTCTTACATAAATGGCGTTTAAGAAGTTTTTTGAGGCTAGCAAGAGTCCTTTTCTCTTTGGGGCGAGCCACTTTACTAGGAGGGCTATAACTCCTGGGTGAAGGGTGCAATACAATTGCATCGGAAGGTTTAGGGTTACGGTTTGGTGTATCTGCCGGTCGAGGTACCCGGTTGATCGATATCAACCTCAGTGGAACGAGGTCGAACAACCTTTAGAGCGTGTTTCAAGACAGCAGCTCTTACTGGTCCCCGACAGGTCGTTTGCACGAGAGCAGTAGGTGGACCGTGAGTAGTGAGAAATTTCCTCGGTTTGATGGTTTTTTCCAACTCGCATTCTCGGGCTCTATATTCATATGGTTGTCTATGAACTTCTTGTAGCTCTGGATGCGAGCTTATGAACAAGTCACCGTGGGATTTATCAATGGTAGAAACTTTAAACTGTATGTAGGGTCTTCCGGTTTCACCATATAATATTGAGTTAAATTGACATAATAAGGATGGTCTTTGATCCCATAAAATGAGTTCGGTAAAGGTCTAGCGCGTAGGTTGACCTCGTGTACCATACGACGGACAAGATCCGCTCGATTTTCCGGAGGTTCAACGAGTATACCGTCGACACGAGCGGCCTCGATTGGTGGACGTTGTAACATAGGAGCGTCAGCAATAAGATCTCTAGATCTTAGGTTGATATCAACCGGCTGGGGTTGTACCGTGGCGAAGAGTTTGTCTCCGAAATGGGGAACCATTAAAGGATGAATAATGGTTTTGGAATATAGATCAGTCATAAGGATTTGAGCTTCTGGCTGGGCTAAAGATGCTTCTTCTCTCTCGTCCATTTCGATATGCTTCTCCTCGAGCTGATTTTCCTCTGCTTGTCGCTGGAAGCGTTCGTCTAAAAACTCTTGTAGAGAGTAGGTTCGTCCAAGTTCGATGTCCTCCTCGAGATTCTGGATTTCTCGATCAAACTGAGGTAAAGCTAATTCTTTTACCGCTTGGACTTGCTGCTGCAATTTACGTTTATCCCAGCAATCGTAAGTTCCTTTTCTGATCTTTTGCCGAATAGCGTCTAATGCGTTTCGTACAACGCTCTCCTCCACCTCGGTGACGGGTTGTATCGGGGTTAAACCGGGACGATTATACGGGTTGAACGGCGATATTAAATATCCGCGTCCCAATCCGGCTAGTTAGGATGGGCGAATATCTAGAGATCTCAATACCGGAGTGCAACCGATTAATTGTTCGGGTAACACTAGATCTTTGAACAGTGAGTACAGTTCAGGAGGATCCGTTATACTATTAGGATCAAGAGTCTGAGGTCTCACCAGGGAGTGAGGAGGTCTGACCGAGTATTCCGGAACTCTGATCATCGGTTTATTTAAGGATCGTTTGAGTCGAGCGAGCGTAGGTGATACGTCGAACAAGTTTCGCTCGAAACTCCCATAAGTACAGCGAGTAAAACTGTGTTTAGCGCAACGTCTCCGCAGATGTTTATGTCTTTCCGTTTGTTGGTTGGGTCTAGGGCATTCATCGCAATAATACCAAAGACGCACGTCTTGTAGGGGAAACGCTGGTGATCTTTCTCCAGTTTTACAATATTCCTCCATCTGTTCGAAGCTATCCGGGACAACAGGTAGCGGTCGATCGGCGGTAAGATACATCATAGTGAAATAGAGTCGTTTGAGTTCTATCATAGGGCTATGATGTATACCTTGAGGATATTGAGTTTCTAGATTTTGTTGACTGGCTACATTGAGATATGTTTCTCTCAGGAATTCCAAATATTCGTTGAAGTCACTGCGTTTATCTGGCTCTTCAACATCTTCTCTTTCTAGCCGGTTTCGAATAGAATTTTCATGTTCTATTCTCAGTTTATCGTTCCGACTCCGATGGGTATGATATTTAAATAGAACCATTTCCCTGTCGGTGTCTACATCATCCGTATCGTGTAAATCGATAGGATGACCAGTAGTTAAGAAGTCCATATACGTACCATTACGATGCGTATAGCGAACGGTGAATTTTCTATAGTCCAATTCACCCGTGAGCTGTTCCTTTAACATTGGCGGTTCGATATAACGGCCATCGTCCTCCGTAGTAGGTTGACTAGCGTCGCCACTTATTAAACTATCAACAAACGCTTGCAATGGTAGGTTATAACGCTCCCTGATACCAAGATCATCTTCTATCAACTCCGTCATAGCTGCTACATGAGTTTATCAATATTATAATTAATTATAATTTAGGCTAGCGGTCGTCGCTGCCTCCCCCTCAATGCCCCCGGACAGTGCAAGATCCTCAGCGCTGATGTACTGTCGTCGCCGTGCCTCTCGCCAACGCAGTAGCTACACAACGACAACAATAACCAGCGTGAGTCACTCCACTGTCTGTCCCAAGGGCTTAGAATTACTTCAGGTTCTTGCTACAGAGGTAGGGCAACTTTCACAACTGCGACTCGCTACTGTAAACACACTTTAGTAGTAACATTCACCTATAAATGCACAAATTCCACACAACTGTCACAAATTGTACACATTCGGGCCATTTGTCCGTTAGTCAAGTGCTTTCCAGAATGCCACGTTATTATTATGTATCCCTGGATACTAGCAGTATGCTATTTATTCCGTATGCTATTCAATCGGGCAAGCTTTCTATTGTTCTTTTAACTTGCTTCTAATTCTAGCATGGTTGTTGCTATGGTGACATTATGGAAAGCTAGCAGTAGAATTAGGGTAATTCTCATGCATGCAGATCTGGGATGCTATTTAATAGTAATTCTTTAATTGTCAATATTCCCCTTTATACATGATTTTATGGATTTTATCGGCTATTGACTATACATTGGAGATTCTCGTACACTAATATACTTAATAGGGTGAATCTCCGCTCCCATGATCTATTAATTAATGGAATTTTGGGAATGTTATAAATTGTATAAAATGACAATTTATCAAATTCATGAGAGGATATGAATTGAAAATTTATTTCTGTAAATTTTATTATTTAATATTAAAATAGACACAATTTTATTCCAGAGCATGTCTGGGGACTAGGATCCTCAATTCTTGGAAATTTGTCCTTTTAAGAGTATCGGTAAGTGCTACGATATCTTAATTGACTAGAATTTTAAAGGATCTGAATTTTAACAGATTTTTGTTTTATAGATTTTCTTGGTTTACAAACTCCTTAGAGTTTATTTGTATGCATTTACTCTATTATAACATTTGTTTTAATAGATTTTATAAATATTTATTAAATATTTAATATTTGAGATGGGCACAGATTTATTCCAGAACATGTCTGGGGACGTTAACCACTGATTCTAGAATTTTGTCTTTCAAGTATATCGGTGGGTGCCGCGATATCTTAATCGACTAGAATTGCAGATGGTCAAAGGGTTTAACAGATTTATTTTGCATTTTACGCTACTGTTAAATGGACATCATTCTACTATATGTATTATTTAATATACGGCATGAGAGCAATATTGCAAGAAGCAATGTCAGTGAGAAGAGGCAAGTCGTTTCCAAAAGTAAATTTTCTTCGGCCGCTAGGCCAGGGATTACGCACAAAGTCTGACGACTTATTTCCAGTGCGGTCCCCCCAGAACTTTACTCCCCAGAGGAAACTCTAGTACTCATTTAGCTACCACTTAAGGATGCAAGGCAGAGATGCGCCCTGGCTGGTCCCTTTAAAGCATTCGTGCCGAAACGAAAACTGCCCTGGCCCATGTAAGGATCGAACCCACGACCTACAGGAGATGTGAATTCAATGCAACCACTACACCAAGGTGGAACCTTAAAAAAAAAATATTGGTTATTTATATAGCGCTTTTCTACGCTCAGCATACTCAAAGCGCTTTTATTATCATTACCCCAGCAAAGCCAGGTTCCCATTATACCGCTGGGTTGACGTAGGCACTAATGTCTAAAGTGTCTTGCCTAGGGACACAACAGTGCGAAATTTCTACAGCCTTTAGTCAGATTCGAACCTGCGCCACCAAACACTATTGTGTAAGCAGTTCAGGCGCCGTATCCACTCGGACACTGCGACAATATACCAAGGTCTACCCAGAGCTTGGTTTAGCCGAGACACGAGGATCTGAACTTTGCATTCCTAATACTCTACTTACCAATAATACTTGAGTATAGTAGGAGCGGTATTGTACTTTAATAAGTACGGACATTTCATCTTACTGTAGTCACGTATTTATAGTATGATATGGACAGTAAGGAAAGAGAAAAATAATTATTTCTCGCCGTTAAACTAAATATATAATGTTAAATAATTAAGTAATAAACACGAATATATATATATTGCACTAATCTACTAAATAATCGCTAAAATAATATTCTACTAAATAAAATTAAAGAAAACGATTATAATAAAATTACATAATAATACATACATAAGTATAAAAATAATAAAAACAGATATAAAATAATGTAGTCACATACCCACTCCAGACGCTGTTACGTTGAGGAGTCCCTAGATGTTTGTTGGATTAGGGAGGTGGTCGTGGGAAGAGTATCTTGCCTTCCATAGTTTCCGGATAGCTCTCTGTCTCTTTCCAGTAAACATGGGCGATTGGGTTGTTGTGTTTCGAATACAATTCCAGGTTTCTTAAAGTTACGTCGCATGACGACGAGTTCTACCGATCGCACTAAACCATCATCGGATATATGAGTCTCGATGATACGACCTGTCTGCCACCGCTTATGTGGAAGATCTGATTCCACAATAAGGACCATGTCTCCGGCGCTGACGTTTTCTTGCTGCGCAAACCACTTAGTTCGAAGTTGTAGCGTAGGCAGATAATGTTTTTCAAAATGGTCAGCGTAACGACGGGATAACAACTGCATAAGTTGCCAAGTTTGCCGGCAGTATTTGTCTCCGTCCGTGATTTCCGATCGTGGGAGCATGGCTACAGGTTTCCTCAGTAGGAAGTGCGCGGGTGTTAGCGCTTCCAGGGAATCAGGACTCGATGAGACTGGCATAAGCGGTCTCTCGTTGAGATAGGCGGCGATTTCCTCCATTAACGTCCGCAAAAGTTCGTCGGTAAGATACGCGCGGCACGGCACTATAAAGTGAAATGCGGTCTTCACGCTCCTGATTAATCTCTCCCAACTTCCTCCCCACCAAGGGGCGTCGGCGGCGTTGAAGGTCCAGCTAGACGTGTTACCCTTAGCAGATCGTCCACCTGTCTTTGGTTCCAATCTTTGACGTAAGCCTTGATTTCATTGTTGGCACCAATGAAGTTCGTTCCCTTATCAGATCTCATTGTGTTACTAGTTCCAAAGCGAGCGATCTGTCGGCGTAAGCTCAATATGAAGCTATTGGTAGATAAATCGTTCACCATATCGAGATGGATAGCTCTGCAAGTCATACAGACAAAGATGACACACCATCTCTTGACTATAGTCCTAGCACGATATACTTCAATAGGGCCAAATAAATCCACACCGGTATTAGTAAAGGGTGGTTCATAGAAGCTTACTCGTTCCCAAGGTAATTCTGCCTCTCGCTGTGTTAAAGGCCTACTGAATGCTTTCCTACAGGGTATGCAGTTCCTAAGAACTTGGTTCAGAGCTCTACGGGGTTTATGAATATAAGGAGTGGACAACGCACCCACATAGTAATCTGTAGCTACTGTGGATTTCCAAACCTGCATAATTCCTGAAAGGTTCAACTTAGTTCGGAACTTCAAAGTTCAAGAAGAAGTTCAAAGATGTCTTCGGCTAGTTCTTTGTCGATGAATGTACCTGTGCTGCCGGAGTTAAGGAGGGCGTTTACTATCAAGCTTTTCCCTAGTCCTTGGACTCTCAGCTGCACTACAGGGAATTCCCGGATTCCGACGTTGGAAGTCGGCGCTTTCCAAGATGGTTGCCGGTCCGGAATAGTCAGTCGAGGATCTTCATCGCTTGTTTCAGTCTTATACGTAAGTGCTCGATACACTGCGGTGTTTATCATATAACAGGATTCGTTTTCGTCGGAGAATTCGTCCGTGTAGAATCCTTCCATCTCAGAGCTGTGGTCAGTGTCGTTCACATCACTGAATTGGACATGTAGTTCGGGCTCACTTACCTGACTCGTGCGGGTTTTGTCAAATTCTGTGTGCAGCAAGATATGATGTTTCGCGCCGCACTTAGCACACCTAGCATCGGAGTAACAGGTCCGCCGTTGGTGTCCTTGTCTGAGACAATTATAACACAACCGCTTATCCAACATGACATCACGTCTATCCTTTAGGGATTTCTTCAAGAATGCATCACATTCACTCAAGCGATGGGGCCCTTCGCACAATGCACATTGCACATTTGGGTTTGATGTTACTTACTTTAACCTGTGTGGTGTTGTGCACACTTGTTCTTTCCTCGGGTTTTCTTCCATGAATTCTCTTAGGAGACGTTGGAGGAGTTGTTACCTGCTCTCTCCTGTCACTGGTTCGAGACTTAGATTTACTTACGTCTTTCCTAGTTTTATTGACATAATAAGATCTTTTGGTGTCCTTACCGCTGTTCTCGTCATATGACGTTGTCTGACTCCCACAATCCGTATAAAACACTGGTGTTACCTCTCTCCTAGTAACGGGTTTTTCACTTGCCTTACCTTCCGGAGTCTTCTCTCTAGACTGTTTTAGGAGTTGTAATCTTACCTCTCTGTTCATGAATGACAGAAGGTCCGTCATGGTTGGATCTCTATGTTGTTGGTCCATCAAATAGAGAACCTTTTTGTCCCAGCGAGTACCTACTCCACCCTTTGGCAAAGTTGATGCTAAGGCTCCTACAACCATAGAATTCTGGTATTCATGAGACTTACCCAACCAGTCTAACTGTCTACAGATCTCCTGAATCTCGTCGGAAAACTCTATAATCCCGCTGCTAAGAAACTTTCGGGGCGCTACTAATTTCGCATACAAATACCTAGCTATGTTAGTCCTATTACCATACCTGATGTTTAGTGTATCCCAAACTTGTCTTAATCCATCTGGATGTCCAATAAACTTTAACGCCATTAACTTGGGAGGTCATTCCAAGCACTCGATGAGGAATCTAAGTTTCTCTCCGTTACATAGTACAGAGTTCTGTATGTTATCTTTATAATATTCATTAAAAGGTAATCATTTCATCTCATCTCCATTGAACTTAACGACCTCTCCCACCTTTACCGCTTGACGGGCTTCGGTTCTAGCCATTTGATGCGTAAAACTTTCTTGGGCCATCGTATTATTTAATATTGAGTTATCGGTATAGAAATTTCTCGGATTATGATCAGATCTGTATGGGATATCATTGTCAACGGGTTTATAATTACCCTTAATAGGGTTTACTATAGGAGTTTCTACTTCACTAGCAGTATAGATGCGTGTAGGCTCCACACCTTGCGCATGAAATACTTCAGGCCTAACAGGTTGACACATTGTTACAGGGGGTGGTGGTATACCCATTTGTATATTTACTAATTTATCGCGCTCTAAAGCGATACTCTGCTGCACTTCTTGCAACTCTAACCTACTCTCTCTTACTGTTCTCTTTAACTGCTGAACAGTCCCTTCCAACTCTCGGACCTGCTGGGAAGAACGTTTTTGATGTTCTTCTAGCTGCCCGAGCAGGCGATCCATCCCCCGCCGTCCCTCGTCTACCCACTCAACCGCCGAAGCAGGAGCCGCCAACATAGTAGCGGGTTGACGCGTAGGGACGACGGGCGACAAGTCATTTATGTCTTGCTCGGTGTCCAGGACCGGGAGTGATTCAGGGGCTAGTCTACTGGGCACAGGTAGTTTAGTACTGTGTAAAGGGAATTTAGAGTTAGGTTCTGGAAGTACAGGGGTCTCTATCACTGGAGTGACTTCAATGACAGGCCTAATTATTTCGGGTTCATCTACTATAGTAGGGAGTCTGTCTACTCTAATAATTTGGTCTGTGGGTTCAGGATTACCTAAGTCTACACTAGCCAGTTGCCTTCTCACCGCAGGAGGTAAATTAGGTAACTTCTGACGGTGTGGCGTTCTTCTACGTCCGCTTGAACGAGATTCATTACCTCTACCTTCGGGATCTGTTGTATCACCTTCATTGGAGGAGGTAAATCCCTGTCTTCTGGGAGTAGATCGACTCAGTAACTGCATCTGAGTAGCTGTCCTTTGTTTCTTCAAGTAATCTTGTTTCGTCTGAAGGTTCTCCAGCTCTAGTTGGGTAGTCGCTTCAGACGCCTTCCGTTCTGCTTCTACCACTGCTTCTGCCACTTTTCTTTCAACTTCTACCGCTGCCGCTGCCGCTGCCTTTCTGTCTTCTATCTGTTTTTTCTTTAGTTGTTCTTCCTGTTCCATAGCGTTGAGGATGCTTTCATGAAATTTAGCCTGCTCAGCGGCTAATATTTCCGCATCTGACGAGTCCAACACAAATTTGGCTCCCTCACTATTAGGATGAAGTCCAGCTAGCCATCTCCTTAGCTCTTTGTCACCTATAAATCGTTGATAGTCCGACAGATAGATGTCAATAGCATCCTTCTTCTGAGGTTTCTCGGATGTAGCTTCGCCTTCCACCTGAGAAAAGGTAGCGTCTGTTGATTCTCCTTGAGTCATGCGCTCGGTTAGCTGAGCTTTCCATTGTGTCGTTCCCTGGACTTTAAGACTCACCCGTTGGAACCAAGTCTTTATGGCCACTTGCAACAACGTGTCTTGGCTTCTCTTCGAAGCTTCCTCAAAGGCTGAAAGAATTAATCTGATCCGTAAAATTCGTTCACGCACTTGATAAAGCAGCTCTCCCTGCTCTTGAGGTCCTTGGCGCTGTTGAAATAGGTGTTCCTCTAATCGCTCCAAAGAGCTGAAGAATCCCTGGACATATCCTGCTGCCGACCTCTTCCACACAGCTGGATCTCGAGTGTCCCTTACTACTCCCATCCTGTATAAGTCCTCCCAGGCAGCTTCCGATAAGTTAAACGGGAGTCCGGGTCCGGGGAAGTTCCATTGCATCTCAACAATAGACCTCAGTTCCTCCATCGTGTATCCCGCATAGCTGTCCCTTAGCCCTTTGCGGACACGCAAATGATCCTCCCGTGGGCCCAAGAACGCGGCTTTTTCCGCGTCATTTACGAACGCGTAGGAAACGGAATGCGCAGTAGGGCGGTGCGTTTTTTACTTTTTTTCGATTTCATTGTTCTACCGGTGCACAAAAGTTCCCAAATGGTAAAAAAATAAGGCAAAAAAAATTTCTTTAAATTTTGTCTATATCGGATCCCAAGAGGGTTGAAATTTTGAGCCAACGCGATGCACCATAATTAAATTTATAGCAATGAAACACATTAATGAAAGATCAATGAAAGAACATTTTGCATGCATTAAATGTCATCAAATGGGTCCAAACTTAGTTAGATACCAAAATTTTAATTTTTGGATCAAGGGAACTAGTGCCAGAAGCACATGGACAGAACATACCACTTGGTACAAGTGATGATAATTCTAAATTTTCGCGATGGCCAACTTTAAGTTCTCCTACTGCATTAATATTATGCTCATTAGAACCGCGATTACCGATTTAGTGGGGGTACACACCTTCAAAACAAACGTAGAGCGAATAGTTCTTGAAATATCGCTGAAAATGTGAAGTCCGGCACAAGTCTACATTAGCGCCTTGATGCGATATGGACAAATCCTCAAAAAATTGTATTTTTTGAATTATCTCAAGGAATCAAGAATAGACACATCACAGAAAATGATCAATGTAGTGGGTGTAGACTCCTTCAAAATAAGAGTAGAGTCAGTAGTTCTTGAGCTATTTTACAAAATGTCAAGACTATTTCCACCAATTTATTGATACTTGATATTGAGATTGAGTTGACCCATTCCACACATTTCGTACAAAAACTATAGTGAACTAATCACTACTCTTTCATTTTGAAGGTGTCTGTATACACTAAATCAATTTGTTGCGTGATGTGTATATTTTTGATGCCTTAAGGTAATTCAAAGTATCATTGTTAGTGTATTTGCCCATATCGCTTCAAGGTGGTACTGTAATGTAGACTTGTGTCGGACTTCACATTTTCTGCGTTATCTCAAGAATTATTCGCTCTACGTTTGTTTTGAAGGTGTCTACCCCCACTAAATCGTTCATTGTGGTTCAAATGAGCATACTATTAATGCAGTAGGAGTACTAATAGTTGGCCATCGCAAAAATTGAGAATACTCGTCACTTGCGCCAAAGGGTAGGTTCTGGCCATGTGCCTGTGGCACTAGTTCCCTTGATCCAAAAACAAAATTTTGGTTTCTAACTAAGTTTGGACCCATTTGATGACATTTGATGCATGCAGGAAGTTATTTCTTGAGTTATTGATCTTTCATCAATGTGTTATATTGTTATAAATGTCATTGTGGTGCATCGCGAAGGCTTAAAATTTCAACCCTCTTGGGATCCGTCAAGATATCGATGAAATTTAGAGAATTTTTTTGCCTTATTTTTTTACCATTTGGCAACTTTTGTGCACCGGTAGAACAATGAAATCGAAAAATAGTAAAAAACGCACCGCCCGAGCGTAGAGCTGAACGTACCGACATCGGGCACATTTCATTCCATGAACTCGGCTGGGATTTCAAGGAAGGTCGGTATAACCGTTATTTAAATCTGTACGGTGATAATTATTCCCATTACTACTTCAATGGTCCTTTGACCGCCCCCGGTGCTGTTTATTCTAACATTATTGTCCCCCTTTGGCCTTCTCTCACAGTTTATATGATTTACGAGAACTCTGCTGTGTCAGGTTGGTTGGCCGATACTTGTAGTAGGACTCCGAGGCCTCACCCCTTACTTCTCGGCACCAAGCTTGCCAACGTTAATCGTGAAGGGAAATTCCAAAGTTTCGAATGTTTTCGAAGGTTTTTATTCCTCTTCTTCGGCATCGACAGCCAGTTCCGTGACCCTGCTCTGAAGAGACAGGTAATTAAGCGTTTCTCTGCCTTTGAGGACCTAAACCGAAAGGGTTTCGCCATATTCAAGTATGTGTGCGTCAAAACCCTACATTCCACTATTCTAGAACGCCCCATCCTCAAGTCTGGGTATTCGGTTTCGATTGACCAAACTTCGGACAAGCAGTTAGCTTCCTATTTAAATGACTCTGCGGTAGACAACGTTTTAGAATCCAAATCCGTCCATCCCACCTCTGAGTTAGACGATGACGGTGAGTTTATTATACTGTGGCACCTTGGACCACAGCCATTAACGAGATTCGCCTTTCATTCGGCCGTATCACAAGGACGGAAGCGCTGCATCCAATGTGGCTCCCATGCGCATAAAGCGCCACTTACCAGTGAGATTTGCCAAACGTATTCACAATGTTCCGACCTACCCCTGCATTGTCCGTATTGTAGATTGTTTAATGACCACACATTCTTTAACTGTCCGCAA
Source organism: Nemertoderma westbladi (assembly GCA_032718475.1). Lineage (NCBI taxonomy): Eukaryota > Metazoa > Xenacoelomorpha > Nemertodermatida > Nemertodermatidae > Nemertoderma > Nemertoderma westbladi. Next base: position 19,169 of record JAUCBJ010003982.1, read on the forward strand.
CTCTCGGAACAGTGTGATAAATGTCTACTAAAGGGACATTATCCGGGCTCCTGCCCCTTTGACTTAACACAACGGGACGATGAAACATCCCTCCTAAAGTATATTAAATTGTGGGAACATTCCGCTAATTTATACAAAGTCACGCACCTCCGTTATGAGTTCACCCACTCATATTGCGGAGTCTTTGCCTTCAATCCCTACGCCTTTGCTATTGAAGTGCAATGATCCCACCTTCCTGATTACCAATTACCATTAACAGTCTCGGAACTCACCAACGTTCAATACGTGCGCACGTTCCTTCGCCGCATGAACCCCGGTGATGTCAACGACTTACAACCTTATCGAATTTATTCGGAAAGACTCCAATCTTGGTTACGAGTTCGTCGCCACCAATCCTGAGTTGTTACAAACTTCGGATCGAGTTGCGTACCTCCGTCATACCGCGCGTCTTGCGGAAGAGACAGTCAAGCCTCTAAGGTATGTTTCGGATAGAGGAGGTGTTACGATTTCATCACAAACCCTTAAAGGACCGGTCACTGCCGTCATCCTCAAGAAAGCGGTACAATCCACATTAACCTCTTCCTCTAGATCTTCACCAGCCAAAGTACTCCGAAAGGGTGTGAAGTTATTATGTTATTATGTTCCAGCGGCAACTACAGTTATCGAACCTTAACCGGGAACATCCACTGGTGGACCAACCATGCGTACAGTCGCGCCCCCTTCAGACTCATTGGAAATTCATCCTTCTGCCGCTAAGGGGCTGCAGGTGCGAGGTTCCCCGTCTTCGTCGCCAAACAACGGTTCCCCACCGATGAAGCGTCGCAAGCGACCATCCAAAAAGAAAAAGACCCGAAAATAAACATTAATTTTACTGGTTACTTTATATTACACCTATTTTACTTTCTATGACTCATATCTGTACTTTATATTATATGTAAAATAAGTAAACGGTGTCCCCAATAATCCTAATAATATTAAGTAATATTAATTATTCCCATTGAATTATTTTCTAGTAAGGGTTTTTATGCCATCTAGTGCCATTATACCCACATTCGAATTGATAAGATGCCTCAATGAGATTCGTGACGTCTTATTGGCCCATATTATTGCCTTGAGTAAACCTGAGCGCATTAACATTTTGCAGAGGAGTTATACCTCCAATGCAGGGCCTTTAGATACTGCTCACATTACTGATGACCAGTGTTTATTACATGCCTTTATGCCTTAATGTTTTATATCTTTATTGTTAAATGCCTTGGTCGTTAATGTCTATGTCTTGGTGACATTATAATATTATTAATTGATATTCTGTCGTTAAACTCAATTTACTCTCTCTTTGTTTGTTTAATATATCACCGATATTACGAAATCAAGAAAGTTTTACACGCGCCACAACAGGTGGGTCACTACAATTAAGTATTAGTGATAATCTGGACAATTGTATTAGATTCGTGTGTTTGTCATACCTCTGATTTACTAAATAATTAATATATGGCGATATCTCAGTAGACCATTATTATAAGCAAAGCCCTTATTATTAGTTATATCACGATTGAGAGTTGTCATGAATTGATTACGGTAGAAATATCAATATAATTAGACATAAAGACAAGTCATAATACGTTTCCCCTAAAGGGAAACACAAACACTGGACTTGAGTCCTTACATAATTAATTAGTCAGTCATTTACTTATTATACTGTGTTGTCACACCCTCCCGGTATCATATCTCAGTTAAATACAATAGACAATCAAATACCGTATCAAACTAAATAATTATAAAGCAAATCAATACATGAGAAGGAAACAAAGGGGAACTAATCGATACAGTGAGCGGCCCTCGTTGACAGGTACACTAGCGCAACTCCGTTCATTGTATCAGACCAGTAATTATAAGCCCACAGTTCATGGAACCTCTGCGTAATTGCAAAAGAGTCAAAATATATGAAATTGAGATTGAAAGAACATATTTTACTAAAAGCGCTAACACTGTCAGCTCAGCAGCTGTCAGACAGTCAGAGTAGTTTACCCATCTGCCCATTACCGTTTCAAGTGTTTATAAGGCTGTAAGGTACAAGCAGACAGGCAGACAGGCAATACTGCAATATGCAGATATGCAATACCGGTACTGGAGTCTTAGGTCTAGCAGTAGGCCTACTGCCAGACTGAAGTCTGGCAGTGCTGCAATGCAGCAATTTAAGATATTCAGATATTCATGCCTTGCAGCCTTGGTACGGTACCGCGGTACCGGCTACTGCTGTACTGGTACTCAGGAACTGTCTTTCATTTTTTCCTGTTGCTGTTACCTTCTGCTTTCTGGTTACCGGTCAGCCGGTCAGTAAAATAAAGTAGGCATACTGTTACATACCGGTACACATAGTTCCGAGTTAAGTAGCCTGCCGTGCCGTACCGGTACTGAAGTAGTAGGCCTACCGTACTTAGCATTATTTCTGTATTTAGTACAGTATTTAGCATATTTACGTTTTGTGGACGTGGAGCATCCCATCAAGTGAACAGGTGGAGCCGTCTGGCTGTGGTTGACAGGTTGATGTTTTGGCAACTGCAGAACTGGCATCTAGATGAGTTTTCATAAAGATAAACACTTGAAATTTATACGGTATCGCTAAATAAACAACTCAAACTCCATAAATCTGAAGTCGGTTAGTCTATCAGTCTATAAAAATGGACAAAGATAAAAAGAAAGATAAAAAATCCGGCGGTATATTTCACTTTTCGTCGAAGAAAGACCCGAAACTAACGTTACGAGACGTTGGTGACCCTCAGCCGATAGGCGATGCGGTCGTCCCTGACAACGGATTCGTTGTGGTCGGAGGGGCCGAAACGCTAAGCGAAACCGACGTTCTCGAGAAATTCGAGAAAATGTTGGAAGACATGAATCTAAGCGAGGAGAAAAAGAAACCCCTGCGAGAAAAACCGTTCGCGCACAAGAAACAGATGGTGGATCAGCACACTAAGAGATACCACCCGATCGGTTCGAAATCAACCGAAACCACCCCGGAGGAGTACATCCACGGGATAAAGAACCCGGCGGAATGCAAACTCAAAGTTCTAGAATCCCTTAGAATCTCCTTAGCGAACAACCCGGTCTCCTGGGTTAAGGAGTTTGGGGAGGATAAAGGGTTAGACTATCTGTTAGACAACCTCGTCTGGGACCTAAGAGACGTGGCGAAGACCCACGAATGCGTCCGCTGTCTGAAGGCCTTTATGAACACTAAATACGGTATGACGGCTATGATGGAGAGGGACGATGGGTTCACTAAGTTGGCTTATTGTATCTCCGTTAGGGACACTGAAGGCGGCGTTAGGGACCGTTACGAAGTTATCATACAGGACGTCTTTAACCTGATGGCCCCCGCCTGTTTCTTCCCTCCCAAAGGCCACCAACGAGTTCTCGAAGCGTTCACCGTAATCGCGGAGGTGCGCACCGACGATCTAGAGGAACAGAAGCGATTCTACCCGCTGTTTAAGATTCTGGAAACGGCAATTAAGTACCAAAACAATAAACCGCAGGACCAGCTGGCCCCCCGGATGGAGCTCGTAGTGGCGGCCATGTCGCTGACCAACGCGTTGATATCGAACGCGGATGATTTCGACTTCCGGGTTCATCTGAGGAACGAATTCGTTCGTCTCGGGTTCCGTAACGACCTTGTCGACGGTCTCGATAAGATGGAGGGGGAAAATCTAAAGATACAGATGAAGGTTAGTTATTGATACTCGGTAGACCTACTAGAACTCCACGACGGTCCCCTACAGTTATTGATACTCGGTAGACCTACTAGAACTCCACGACGGTCCCCTACAGTTATTGATACTCGGTAGACCTACTAGAACTCCACGACGGTCCCCAACAGTTATTGATACTCGGTAGAACTACTAGAACTCCACGACGGTCCCCAACAGTTATTGATACTCGGTAGAACTACTAGAACTCCACGACGGTCCCCAACAGTTATTGATACTCGGTAGAACTACTAGAACTCCACGACGGTCCCCAACAGTTATTGATACTCGGTAGAACTACTAGAACTCCACGACGGTCCCCAACAGTTATTGATACTCGGTAGAACTACTAGAACTCCACGACGGTCCCCAACAGTTATTGATACTCGGTAGAACTACTAGAACTCCACGACGGTCCCCAACAGTTATTGATACTCGGTAGAACTACTAGAACTCCACGACGGTCCCCAACAGTTATTGATACTCGGTAGAACTACTAGAACTCCACGACGGTCCCCAACAGTTATTGATACTCGGTAGAACTACTAGAACTCCACGACGGTCCCCAACAGTTATTGATACTCGGTAGAACTACTAGAACTCCACGACGGTCCCCAACAGTTATTGATACTCGGTAGAACTACTAGAACTCCACGACGGTCCCCAACAGTTATTGATACTCGGTAGAACTACTAGAACTCCACGACGGTCCCCAACAGTTATTGATACTCGGTAGAACTACTAGAACTCCACGACGGTCCCCTACAGTTATTGATACTCGGTAGAACTACTAGAACTCCACGACGGTCCCCTACAGTTATTGATACTCGGTAGAACTACTAGAACTCCACGACGGTCCCCAACAGTTATTGATACTCGGTAGAACTACTAGAACTCCACGACGGTCCCCAACAGTTATTGATACTCGGTAGAACTACTAGAACTCCACGACGGTCCCCAACAGTTATTGATACTCGGTAGAACTACTAGAACTCCACGACGGTCCCCAACAGTTATTGATACTCGGTAGAACTACTAGAACTCCACGACGGTCCCCTACAGTTATTGATACTCGGTAGAACTACTAGAACTCCACGACGGTCCCCAACAGTTATTGATACTCGGTAGAACTACTAGAACTCCACGACGGTCCCCAACAGTTATTGATACTCGGTAGAACTACTAGAACTCCACGACGGTCCCCTACAGTTATTGATACTCGGTAGAACTACTAGAACTCCACGACGGTCCCCTACAGTTATTGATACTCGGTAGACCTACTAGAACTCCACGACGGTCCCCTACAGTTATTGATACTCGGTAGACCTACTAGAACTCCACGACGGTCCCCTACAGTTATTGATACTCGGTAGAACTACTAGAACTCCACGACGGTCCCCTACAGTTATTGATACTCGGTAGACCTACTAGAACTCCACGACGGTCCCCTACAGTTATTGATACTCGGTAGACCTACTAGAACTCCACGACGGTCCCCTACAGTTATTGATACTCGGTAGAACTACTAGAACTCCACGACGGTCCCCAACAGTTATTGATACTCGGTAGAACTACTAGAACTCCACGACGGTCCCCAACAGTTATTGATACTCGGTAGACCTACTAGAACTCCACGACGGTCCCCAACAGTTATTGATACTCGGTAGAACTACTAGAACTCCACGACGGTCCCCAACAGTTATATGTTCATATGCATCATTGTTATTCCTTATTAATTTATTCCTTGTGATTCCTTATTAATTTATTCCTTGTTATTCCTTATTAATTTATTCCTTGTTATTCCTTATTAAATTATTCCTAGTTATTCCTTATTAATTTATTCCTTGTTATTCTTTATTAATTTATTCCTTGTTATTCCTTATTAATTTATTCCTTGTTATTCCTTATTAATTTATTCCTTGTTATTCCTTATTAATTTATTCCTAGTTATTCCTTATTAATTTATTCCTAGTTATTCCTTATTAATTTATTCCTTGTTATTCCTTATTAATTTATTCCTAGTTATTCCTTATTAATTTATTCCTTGTGATTCCTTATTAATTTATTCCTTGTTATTCCTTATTAATTTATTCCTTGTTATTCCTTATTAAATTATTCCTAGTTATTCCTTATTAATTTATTCCTTGTTATTCCTTATTAATTTATTCCTTGTTATTCCTTATTAATTTATTCCTTGTTATTCCTTATTAATTTATTCCTTGTTATTCCTTATTAATTTATTCCTTGTTATTCCTTATTAATTTATTCCTTGTTATTCCTTATTAATTTATTCCTTGTTATTCCTTATTAATTTATTCCTTGTTATTCCTTATTAATTTATTCCTTGTTATTCCTTATTAATTTATTCCTTGTTATTCCTTATTAATTTATTCCTTGTTATTCCTTATTAATTTATTCCTTGTTATTCCTTATTAATTTATTCCTTGTTATTCCTTATTAATTTATTCCTTGTTATTCCTTATTAATTTATTCCTTGTTATTCCTTATTAATTTATTCCTTGTTATTCCTTATTAATTTATTCCTTGTTATTCCTTATTAATTTATTCCTTGTTATTCCTTATTAATTTATTCCTTGTTATTCCTTATTAATTTATTCCTTGTTATTCCTTATTAATTTATTCCTTGTTATTCCTTATTAATTTATTCCTTGTTATTCCTTATTAATTTATTCCTTGTTATTCCTTATTAATTTATTCCTTGTTATTCCTTATTAATTTATTCCTTGTTATTCCTTATTAATTTATTCCTTGTTATTCCTTATTAATTTATTCCTTGTTATTCCTTATTAATTTATTCCTTGTTATTCCTTATTAATTTATTCCTTGTTATTCCTTATTAATTTATTCCTTGTTATTCCTTATTAATTTATTCCTTGTTATTCCTTATTAATTTATTCCTTGTTATTCCTTATTAATTTATTCCTTGTTATTCCTTATTAATTTATTCCTTGTTATTCCTTATTAATTTATTCCTTGTTATTCCTTATTAATTTATTCCTTGTTATTCCTTATTAATTTATTCCTTGTTATTCCTTATTAATTTATTCCTTGTTATTCCTTATTAATTTATTCCTTGTTATTCCTTATTAATTTATTCCTTGTTATTCCTTATTAATTTATTCCTTGTTATTCCTTATTAATTTATTCCTTGTTATTCCTTATTAATTTATTCCTTGTTATTCCTTATTAATTTATTCCTTGTTATTCCTTATTAATTTATTCCTTGTTATTCCTTATTAATTTATTCCTTGTTATTCCTTATTAATTTATTCCTTGTTATTCCTTATTAATTTATTCCTTGTTATTCCTTATTAATTTATTCCTTGTTATTCCTTATTAATTTATTCCTTGTTATTCCTTATTAATTTATTCCTTGTTATTCCTTATTAATTTATTCCTTGTTATTCCTTATTAATTTATTCCTTGTTATTCCTTATTAATTTATTCCTTGTTATTCCTTATTAATTTATTCCTTGTTATTCCTTATTAATTTATTCCTTGTTATTCCTTATTAATTTATTCCTTGTTATTCCTTATTAATTTATTCCTTGTTATTCCTTATTAATTTATTCCTTGTTATTCCTTATTAATTTATTCCCTATTAATTTATTCCTTGTTATTCCTTATTAATTTATTCCTTGTTATTCCTTATTAATTTATTCCTTGTTATTCCTTATTAATTTATTCCTTGTTATTCCTTATTAATTTATTCCTTGTTATTCCTTATTAATTTATTCCTTGTTATTCCTTATTAATTTATTCCTTGTTATTCCTTATTAATTTATTCCTTGTTATTCCTTATTAATGTATTCCTTATTAATTTATTCCCTATTAATTTATTCCTTGTTATTCCCTATTAATTTATTCCTTGTTATTCCTTATTAATTTATTCCTTGTTATTCCTTATTAATTTATTCCTTGTTATTCCTTATTAATTTATTCCTTGTTATTCCTTATTAATTTATTCCTTGTTATTCCTTATTAATTTATTCCTTGTTATTCCTTATTAATTTATTCCTTGTTATTCCTTATTAATTTATTCCCTATTAATTTATTCCTTGTTATTCCTTATTAATTTATTCCTTGTTATTCCTTATTAATTTATTCCTTGTTATTCCTTATTAATTTATTCCTTGTTATTCCTTATTAATTTATTCCTTGTTATTCCTTATTAATTTATTCCTTGTTATTCCTTATTAATTTATTCCTTGTTATTCCTTATTAATTTATTCCTAGTTATTCCTTATTAATTTATTCCTTGTTATTCCTTATTAATTTATTCCTTGTTATTCCCTATTAATTTATTCCTTGTTATTCCTTATTAATTTATTCCTTGTTATTCCTTATTAATTTATTCCTTGTTATTCCTTATTAATTTATTCCTTGTTATTCCTTATTAATTTATTCCTTGTTATTCCTTATTAATTTATTCCTTGTTATTCCTTATTAATTTATTCCTTGTTATTCCTTATTAATTTATTCCTAGTTATTCCTTATTAATTTATTCCTTGTTATTCCTTATTAATTTATTCCTTGTTATTCCTTATTAATTTATTCCTTGTTATTCCTTATTAATTTATTCCTTGTTATTCCTTATTAATTTATTCCTTGTTATTCCTTATTAACTTGTTATTCCTTATTAATTTATTCCTTGTTATTCCCTATTAATTTATTCCTTGTTATTCCTTATTAATTTATTCCTTGTTATTCCTTATTAATTTATTCCTTGTTATTCCTTATTAATTTATTCCTTGTTATTCCCTATTAATTTATTCCTTGTTATTCCTTATTAATTTATTCCTTGTTATTCCTTATTAATTTATTCCTTGTTATTCCTTATTAATTTATTCCTTGTTATTCCCTATTAATTTATTCCTTGTTATTCCTTATTAATTTATTCCTTGTTATTCCTTATTAATTTATTCCTTGTTATTCCTTATTAATGTATTCCTTATTAATTTATTCCCTATTAATTTATTCCTTGTTATTCCCTATTAATTTATTCCTTGTTATTCCTTATTAATTTATTCCTTGTTATTCCTTATTAATGTATTCCTTATTAATTTATTCCCTATTAATTTATTCCTTGTTATTCCCTATTAATTTATTCCTTGTTATTCCTTATTAATTTATTCCTTGTTATTCCTTATTAATGTATTCCTTATTAATTTATTCCCTATTAATTTATTCCTTGTTATTCCCTATTAATTTATTCCTTGTTATTCCTTATTAATTTATTCCTTGTTATTCCTTATTAATGTATTCCTTATTAATTTATTCCCTATTAATTTATTCCTTGTTATTCCCTATTAATTTATTCCTTGTTATTGTTCCGTTTTATAACAATCCCCTTTTGATGTAACAATAAAGGCGATTTGTTACTAAATATAAACAAAATTATAACGATTTTCAGGTTTATAAACGCGATCGGGACGAGGATAAGGAGGAGTTAAGTGAGAGACTCGGACGAGTCGAGTTCGAGTTCGATGACGACGAGACCCTCTTCCAGTTGCTTCACGACAGTCTCAAGTCGACCCCCAGCCACCCCTACTTCCTGTCGGTACTCCAACACTTAGTGTGTGTCCGGGACGAAGCGGACGTCCGGGTACAGTACTTCAGACTCATAGAGGAGTGCGTCTCTCAGATAGTACTGCACAAGAACGGGTTGGATCCGGACTTCCGTAGCGGACAGCGGTTCCAAATCAATGCGGAGGAGGTTGTGGAGAATATCGTGGAGAAGATTAAAAGTGAGAGTATCCAGGATGGAGCCACGTTGCAGAAGTCGTTGGAGGCGGCGTTAACGGCTAAACAGGAGGCTGAGGCCAAGCTGGCGGGAGGGGGCGGGGGGCCACCGCCCCCTCCCGGGCCGCCCCCTCCCCCGGGGGCCGCTCCCCCGCCACCGCCTCCCCTCCCCCCGGGGGGCGGCCCCCCACCGCCCCCGCCACCCCCGGGGGGCGGCCCCCCACCGCCCCCTCCACCCCGGGGGGGCGGCCCCCCTCCGCCACCCGGGCCCCCTCCTCCCCCGGGCGCGGGCCCCCCCGGCCCCCCTCCGCCCCCCGGGCTGGGGGGCCCCAGAGCTCCGCCCCCCGGACCCAAACTGCCCCCCGGAATGGCCCCCAAGAAGTTGTACAAACCGGAGAAACAGATGAAACGCGCCAATTGGAAACAAATTCCCCCTTTGAAACTGAAAGATAATTGTTTTTGGGTGAAAATGAAAGACGAAACGTTCGACGCCAAGGAGACCCTTCGCGGACTGGAGGAGAACTTCGCTACGATGGCCCCTAAAGTAGCAGCCAATCAGCAGACGGCGAATAAACCCGCGAAAAAAGTAAAACAACTAAAAGTTCTCGACGCGAAGACCGCCCAGAACATATCGATAATGGTGGGTTCCATGAAGATGCCGTACGAGCGGTTGAAGACGTTGATAATGTCGGTAGACACGGACGCCATGCCGGACGGGTTGGTTCAGCAGCTGATTAACAACCTACCGGAACCCGAGCAGCTCTCCCAACTCGCCGAGGTTAAGGGATCCTACGCCGATATGGTGGAGGCGGAGCAGTTCGGTGTCGTTATGGCCGGGATTAAACGGATCGGTCCGCGGTTGAACTGCATCTCCTTTAAACTCAGATTCTCCGAGGTTATCGACGATATTAAACCGAATATAGTGGCGGCTACCGAGGCCTGTAACGAAGTTCGTAACAGCTCAAAGTTCGCCAAGATCTGCGAACTAGTTCTCTGCGTTGGGAACTATATGAACGCGGGGTCGCGGAACGCCCAGAGTCTCGGCTTCGATATCAACTTCCTGACCAAGTTGGACGGAACTAAAACCTCGGATAACCGGTCCACGCTGCTGCACTTCCTGGCCCAGCTGGTCGAGGACAACCACAGCGGGCTGCTCGGCTTCGTAGACGAGTTGCCTCACATCGAGCGCGCCGCTCGGGTCAACGGGGACTCCATTACCGGGGATCTAAAGGCCATGGAGAAGTCGGTGAAGCAGGTGAGTAGACGGGACGGGTCCCACCGGAGGTCGCGGGTTCGACCCCGCATGGGGACCAGGGCAGTTACCGTTTCGACACGAATGCTTTAACGGGACCAGCCAGGGCGCATCTCTGCCTTGCATCCATCACTGGTAGATAAATGAGTACTGGAGTTTCCTCTGGGGAGTATAGTCTTCACTACTTCACTTTGTACCCAATCCCTGCTCTAACTGCCGAATGTGATTCTTTGCGTTTTTTATAATTAACTTATTTCCTAATTTCACAAATAAATACAAAATTTAACAAAATGCAAATAAAATTAAACTTTACAATATAATATATTCTGTAACATACGGAATTCCCAACAGTAAGTTAGTGATTAAATCATTTGTTTCTGTACTTAGGGTAACTTATTGGTATCCTATTGGTATCGTATTGGTATTGGTTCAGCATACTTTCATTATATGGGATTCCTGATGAAATTATTGCAGCAATCAGATCAGTATACGATGGTTCGACAACATTTGTGTCTACTGTTGATGGTGACACAGAACCATTTGAAGTGTTATGGGGCGTCCTCCAAGGAGACACACTTGCACCATTCTTGTTCATTATTGTGGTTGACTATGTTCTACGCATGTCCTTAGATCATCATAATGATGATGGGGTGATGATAACTCCACATACTGGCTCCAGAAGTCGAGGAAATCCCGCCAAGTACCTAACTGATCTAGACTTTGCTGATGACTTAGGAGTACTCTCAGAATCATTAGAGGGAGCCCAGCGGCTTCTCAGCTCATTAGAACATGCTGCTTCTAGTGTTGGTCTTTTTATTAACTCCAGAAAGACCAAAATTCTGACAGTTAACTTAGAAAGTCCTCAGCAAGTCTCTGATCGGATGAGCATAAGCTCAAAGGATGGTATGCTTGAGCATGTGGACGACTTCTGTTACCTGGGATCATGGATCCGGAAGTCAGGTGAGGACCTTCGAATACGTAAGGGAAAGGCATGGGCAGCCTTGAATAGGCTTTCCAGGATTTGGAAGTCACCTAGAATTAATCGGAAACTTAAGGTCCGATTATTCAGAGCAGCAGTAGTTCCAGTACTCCTCTACGGGAGTCCATGCTGGGCTCTAACTGCTGAGGACACCAAATCTCTGGATGGCACATTCACAAGAATGCTACGCCGGGTACATTGTGTCAAGTACAATGCACACATCTCCAACCAGACACTATATAACATTGGAGGTGTCTCATTGGTTCCCCCAAGCTTGACACTAGAACAAAATCGCCTCCGCTTTGCAGGACATTGCTTTCGCCGTGAGGACCAGCCAGTGCATAATCTTGTACTTTGGCAGCCTCATGGAGTGAATAAGCATGGTGGACAGCCCATGACTTTCTTGAGACGCATCTTAAAGGACACTGGCCTTAAAGATGCGGATGATCTAGCAAATGTCATGGGTGATAGGGAGTTGTGGCGGTGCAATTTTGTTGACAAGCCGGCACAGCATTCTTAAAAATGCAGCTGCAATGCAGCATGCCGATCCTAGTAGTAGTAGTATTGGTATCCAATAATTACTTCTATGTAATATTTTACTAAAGTGGAGCTTCCGAAATTTTATGCTGCATTTTATTGAGAGTCTACAGCATAATAAATTTATATTAATATGAAAAACGCTAATTATTTGCTAATTATTTATGTCATCAATTAATTTTCATGAGACCATCCCAGCATATTTTCTATGCGGTTAAATACTTACTCACCCATTTCCCTTTCCCACAGTTTGGATTCTAAGCTTTCGTGATATGGAAACGGTTTTTGGCGTTGCGGATATTAATTTTTCAGTGTTTAGTTTGGCCCTTTTCCAATAATCTCCTTTATTTCTCTCCTCCAATAATCTCCTTTATTTCTCTCCTCCAATAATCTCCTTTATTTCTCTCCTCCAATAATCTCCTTTATTTCTCTCCTCCAATAATCTCCTTTATTTCTCTCCTCCAATAATCTCCTTTATTTCTCTCCTCCAATAATCTCCTTTATTTCTCTCATCCAATAATCTCCATTATTTCTCTCCTCAAATAATCTCCTTTAGATCTCTCCTCCAATAATCTCCTTTATTTCTCTCCTCAAATAATCTCCTTTAGATCTATCCTCCAATAATCTCCTTTATTTCTCTCCTCCAATAATCTCCTTTATTTCTCTCCTCCAATAATCTCCTTTATTTCTCTCATCCAATAATCTCCTTTATTTCTCTCCTCCAATAATCTCCTTTATCTCTCTCCTCCAATAATCTCCTTTATCTCTCTCCTCCAATAATCTCCTTTATCTCTCTCCTCCAATAATCTACTTTATTTCTCTCCTCCAATAATCTCCTTTGTCTCTCTCCTCCAATGATCTCCTTTATCTCTCTCCTCCAATAATCTCCTTTATCTCTCTCCTCCAATAATCTCCTTTATTTCTCTCCTCCAATAATCTCCTTTATTTCTCTCCTCCAATAATCTCCTTTATTTCTCTCCTCCAATAATCTCATTTATTTCTCTCATCCAATAATCTCCTTTATTTCTCTCCTCCAATAATCTCCTTTATTTCTCTCCTCCAATAATCCCCTTTATTTCTCTCATCCAATAATCTCCTTTATTTCTCTCCTCCAATAATCTCCTTTATTTCTCTCATCCAATAATCTCCTTTATCTCTCCCCTCCAATAATCTCCTTTATTTCTCTCCTCCAATAATCTCCTTTATCTCTCCCCTCCAATAATCTCCTTTATCTCTCCCCTCCAATAATCTCCTTTATTTCTCTCCTCCAATAATCCCCTTTATTTCTCTCATCCAATAATCTCCTTTATTTCTCTCCTCCAATAATCTCCTTTATTTCTCTCATCCAATAATCTCCTTTATCTCTCCCCTCCAATAATCTCCTTTATTTCTCTCCTCCAATAATCTCCTTTATCTCTCCCCTCCAATAATCTCCTTTATCTCTCCCCTCCAATAATCTCCTTTATTTCTCTCCTCCAATAATCTCCTTTATTTATCTCCTCCAATAATCTCCTTTATCTCTCCCCTCCAATAATCTCCTTTATTTCTCTCCTCCAATAATCTCCTTTATTTATCTCCTCCAATAATCTCCTTTATTTCTCTCCTCCAATAATCTCCTTTATTTCTCTCCTCCAATAATCTCCTTTATCTCTCCCCTCCAATAATCTCCTTTATTTCTCTCCTCCAATAATCTCCTTTATTTCTCCCCTCCAATAATCTCCTTTATTTCTCTCCTCCAATAATCTCCTTTATTTCTCTCCTCCAATAATCTCCTTTATCTCTCCCCTCCAATAATCTCCTTTATCTCTCCCCTCCAATAATCTCCTTTATTTCTCTCCTCCAATAATCTCCTTTATTTCTCTCCTCCAATAATCTCCTTTATTTCTCTCCTCCAATAATCTCCTTTATTTCTCTCCTCCAATAATCTCCTTTATTTCTCTCCTCCAATAATCTCCTTTATTTCTCTCATCCAATAATCTCCTTTATTTCTCTCCTCCAATAATCTCCTTTATTTCTCTCCTCCAATAATCTCCTTTATTTCTCTCCTCCAATAATCTCCTTTATTTCTCTCCTCCAATAATCTCCTTTATTTCTCTCCTCAAATAATCTCCTTTAGTTCTCTCCTCCAATAATCTCCTTTATTTCTCTCCTCCAGTAATCTCCTTTATCTCTCTCCTCCAATAATATCCTTTATCTCTCTCCTCCAATAATCTCCTTTATTTCTCTCCTCCAATAATCTCCTTTATTTCTCCCCTCCAATAATCTCCTTTATTTCTCTCCTCCAATAATCTCCTTTATTTCTCTCCTCCAATAATATCCTTTATTTCTCTCCTCCAATAATCTCCTTTATTTCTCTCCTCCAATAATCTCCTTTATTTCTCTCCTCCAATAATCTCCTTTATTTCTCTCCTCCAATAATCTCCTTTATTTCTCTCCTCCAATAATCTCCTTTATTTCTCTCCTCCAATAATCTCCTTTATTTCTCTCCTCCAATAATCTCCTTTATCTCTCTCCTCCAATAATCTCCTTTATCTCTCCCCTCCAATAATCTCCTTTATTTCTCTCCTCCAATAATCTCCTTTATTTCTCTCCTCAAATAATCTCCTTTAGTTCTCTCCTCCAATAATCTCCTTTATTTCTCTCCTCCAATAATCTACTTTATCTCTCTCCTCCAATAATCTCCTTTATTTCTCTCCTCCAATAATCTCCTTTATCTCTCTCCTCCAATAATCTCCTTTATCTCTCCCTCCAATAATCTCCTTTATTTCTCTCCTCCAATAATCTCCTTTATTTCTCTCCTCCAATAATCTCCTTTATTTCTCTCATCAAATAATCTCCTTTAGATCTCTCCTCCAATAATCTCCTTTATTTCTCTCCTCCAATAATCTCCTTTATCTCTCTCCTCCAATAATCTCCTTTATTTCTCTCCTCTATTCTCTCCTTTATTTCTCTCCTCCAATAATCTCCTTTATTTCTCTCCTCCAATAATCTCCTTTATTTCTCTCCTCAAATAATCTCCTTTAGATCTCTCCTCCAATAATCTCCTTTATTTCTCTCCTCCAATAATCTCCTTTATTTCTCTCCTCCAATAATCTCCTTTATTTCTCTCCTCCAATAATCTCCTTTATTTCTCTCCTCCAATAATCTCCTTTATTTCTCTCCTCCAATAATCTCCTTTATCTCTCTCCTCCAATAATCTCCTTTATCTCTCCCCTCCAATAATCTCCTTTATTTCTCTCCTCCAATAATCTCCTTTATTTCTCCCCTCCAATAATCTCCTTTAGTCTCTCCTCCAATAATCTCCTTTATTTCTCTCCTCCAATAATCTCCTTTATTTCTCTCCTCCAATAATCTCCTTTATTTCTCTCCTCCAATAATCTCCTTTATTTCTCTCCTCCAATAATCTCCTTTATTTCTCTCCTCCAATAATCTCCTTTATTTCTCTCCTCCAATAATCTCCTTTATTTCTCTCCTCCAATAATCTCCTTTATTTCTCTCCTCCAATAATCTCCTTTATTTCTCTCCTCCAATAATCTCCTTTATTTCTCTCCTCCAATAATCTCCTTTATTTCTCTCCTCCAATAATCTCCTTTATTTCTCTCCTCCAATAATCTCCTTTATTTCTCTCCTCCAATAATCTCCTTTATTTCTCTCCTCCAATAATCTCCTTTATTTCTCTCCTCCAATAATCTCCTTTATTTCTCTCCTCCAATAATCTCCTTTATTTCTCTCCTCCAATAATCTCCTTTATATCTCTCCTCCAATAATCTCCTTTATTTCTCTCCTCCAATAATCTCCTTTATTTCTCTCCTCCAATAATCTCCTTTATTTCTCTCCTCCAATAATCTCCTTTATTTCTCTCCTCCAATAATCTCCTTTATTTCTCTCCTCCAATAATCTCCTTTATTTCTCTCCTCCAATAATCTCCTTTATTTCTCTCCTCCAATAATCTCCTTTATTTCTCTCCTCCAATAATCTCCTTTATTTCTCTCCTCCAATAATCTCCTTTATTTCTCTCCTCCAATAATCTCCTTTATTTCTCTCCTCCAATAATCTCCTTTATTTCTCTCCTCCAATAATCTCCTTTATTTCTCTCCTCCAATAATCTCCTTTATTTCTCTCCTCCAATAATCTCCTTTATTTCTCTCCTCCAATAATCTCCTTTATTTCTCTCCTCCAATAATCTCCTTTATTTCTCTCCTCCAATAATCTCCTTTATTTCTCTCCTCCAATAATCTCCTTTATTTCTCTCCTCCAATAATCTCCTTTATTTCTCTCCTCCAATAATCTCCTTTATTTCTCTCCTCCAATAATCTCCTTTATTTCTCTCCTCCAATAATCTCCTTTATTTCTCTCCTCCAATAATCTCCTTTATTTCTCTCCTCCAATAATCTCCTTTATTTCTCTCCTCCAATAATCTCCTTTATTTCTCTCCTCCAATAATCTCCTTTATTTCTCTCCTCCAATAATCTCCTTTATTTCTCTCCTCCAATAATCTCCTTTATTTCTCTCCTCCAATAATCTCCTTTATTTCTCTCCTCCAATAATCTCCTTTATTTCTCTCCTCCAATAATCTCCTTTATTTCTCTCCTCCAATAATCTCCTTTATTTCTCTCCTCCAATAATCTCCTTTATTTCTCTCCTCCAATAATCTCCTTTATTTCTCTCCTCCAATAATCTCCTTTATTTCTCTCCTCCAATAATCTCCTTTATTTCTCTCCTCCAATAATCTCCTTTATTTCTCTCCTCCAATAATCTCCTTTATTTCTCTCCTCCAATAATCTCCTTTATTTCTCTCCTCCAATAATCTCCTTTATTTCTCTCCTCCAATAATCTCCTTTATTTCTCTCCTCCAATAATCTCCTTTATTTCTCTCCTCCAATAATCTCCTTTATTTCTCTCCTCCAATAATCTCCTTTATTTCTCTCCTCCAATAATCTCCTTTATTTCTCTCCTCCAATAATCTCCTTTATTTCTCTCCTCCAATAATCTCCTTTATTTCTCTCCTCCAATAATCTCCTTTATTTCTCTCCTCCAATAATCTCCTTTATTTCTCTCCTCCAATAATCTCCTTTATTTCTCTCCTCCAATAATCTCCTTTATTTCTCTCCTCCAATAATCTCCTTTATTTCTCTCCTCCAATAATCTCCTTTATTTCTCTCCTCCAATAATCTCCTTTATTTCTCTCCTCCAATAATCTCCTTTATTTCTCTCCTCCAATAATCTCCTTTATTTCTCTCCTCCAATAATCTCCTTTATTTCTCTCCTCCAATAATCTCCTTTATTTCTCTCCTCCAATAATCTCCTTTATTTCTCTCCTCCAATAATCTCCTTTATTTCTCTCCTCCAATAATCTCCTTTATTTCTCTCCTCCAATAATCTCCTTTATTTCTCTCCTCCAATAATCTCCTTTATTTCTCTCCTCCAATAATCTCCTTTATTTCTCTCCTCCAATAATCTCCTTTATTTCTCTCCTCCAATAATCTCCTTTATTTCTCTCCTCCAATAATCTCCTTTATTTCTCTCCTCCAATAATCTCCTTTATTTCTCTCCTCCAATAATCTCCTTTATTTCTCTCCTCCAATAATCTCCTTTATTTCTCTCCTCCAATAATCTCCTTTATTTCTCTCCTCCAATAATCTCCTTTATTTCTCTCCTCCAATAATCTCCTTTATTTCTCTCCTCCAATAATCTCCTTTATTTCTCTCCTCCAATAATCTCCTTTATTTCTCTCCTCCAATAATCTCCTTTATTTCTCTCCTCCAATAATCTCCTTTATTTCTCTCCTCCAATAATCTCCTTTATTTCTCTCCTCCAATAATCTCCTTTATTTCTCTCCTCCAATAATCTCCTTTATTTCTCTCCTCCAATAATCTCCTTTATTTCTCTCCTCCAATAATCTCCTTTATTTCTCTCCTCCAATAATCTCCTTTATTTCTCTCCTCCAATAATCTCCTTTATTTCTCTCCTCCAATAATCTCCTTTATTTCTCTCCTCCAATAATCTCCTTTATTTCTCTCCTCCAATAATCTCCT
Organism: Nemertoderma westbladi; assembly: GCA_032718475.1. Taxonomy (NCBI): domain Eukaryota; kingdom Metazoa; phylum Xenacoelomorpha; order Nemertodermatida; family Nemertodermatidae; genus Nemertoderma; species Nemertoderma westbladi. Next base: position 37,475 of record JAUCBJ010003982.1, read on the forward strand.
TTATTTCTCTCCTCCAATAATCTCCTTTATTTCTCTCCTCCAATAATCTCCTTTATTTCTCTCCTCCAATAATCTCCTTTATTTCTCTCCTCCAATAATCTCCTTTATTTCTCTCCTCCAATAATCTCCTTTATTTCTCTCCTCCAATAATCTCCTTTATTTCTCTCCTCCAATAATCTCCTTTATTTCTCTCCTCCAATAATCTCCTTTATTTCTCTCCTCCAATAATCTCCTTTATTTCTCTCCTCCAATAATCTCCTTTATTTCTCTCCTCCAATAATCTCCTTTATTTCTCTCCTCCAATAATCTCCTTTATTTCTCTCCTCCAATAATCTCCTTTATTTCTCTCCTCCAATAATCTCCTTTATTTCTCTCCTCCAATAATCTCCTTTATTTCTCTCCTCCAATAATCTCCTTTATTTCTCTCCTCCAATAATCTCCTTTATTTCTCTCCTCCAATAATCTCCTTTATTCTCTCCTCCAATAATCTCCTTTATTTCTCTCCTCCAATAATCTCCTTTATCTCTCTCCTCCAATAATCTCCTTTATCTCTCTCCTCCAATAATCTCCTTTATTTCTCTCCTCCAATAATCTCCTTTATTTCTCTCCTCCAATAATCTCCTTTATTTCTCTCCTCCAATAATCTCCTTTATTTCTCTCCTCCAATAATCTCCTTTATTTCTCTCCTCCAATAATCTCCTTTATTTCTCTCCTCCAATAATCTCCTTTATTTCTCTCCTCCAATAATCTCCTTTATTTCTCTCCTCCAATAATCTCCTTTATTTCTCTCCTCCAATAATCTCCTTTATTTCTCTCCTCCAATAATCTCCTTTATTTCTCTCCTCCAATAATCTCCTTTATTTCTCTCCTCCAATAATCTCCTTTATTTCTCTCCTCCAATAATCTCCTTTATTTCTCTCCTCCAATAATCTCCTTTATTCTCTCTCCTCCAATAATCTCCTTTATTTCTCTCCTCCAATAATCTCCTTTATTTCTCTCCTCCAATAATCTCCTTTATTTCTCTCCTCCAATAATCTCCTTTATTTCTCTCCTCAAATAATCTCCTTTAGATCTCTCCTCCAATAATCTCCTTTATTTCTCTCCTCCAATAATCTCCTTTATTTCTCTCCTCCAATAATCTCCTTTAGATCTCTCCTCCAATAATCTCCTTTATTTCTCTCCTCCAATAATCTCCTTTATTTCTCTCCTCCAATAATCTCCTTTATCTCTCTCCTCCAATAATCTCCTTTATTTCTCTCCTCCAATAATCTCCTTTATTTCTCTCCTCCAATAATCTCCTTTATTTCTCTCCTCCAATAATCTCCTTTATCTCTCTCCTCCAATAATCTCCTTTATCTCTCTCCTCCAATAATCTCCTTTATTTCTCTCCTCCAATAATCTCCTTTATTTCTCTCCTCCAATAATCTCCTTTATTTCTCTCCTCCAATAATCTCCTTTATCTCTCCCCTCCAATAATCTCCTTTATTTCTCTCCTCCAATAATCTCCTTTATTTCTCTCCTCCAATAATCTCCTTTATTTCTCTCCTCCAATAATCTCCTTTATTTCTCTCATCCAATAATCTCCTTTATCTCTCCCCTCCAATAATCTCCTTTATTTCTCTCCTCCAGTAATCTCCTTTATCTCTCTCCTCCAATAATCTCCTTTATTTCTCTCCTCCAATAATCTCCTTTATTTCTCTCCTCCAATAATCTCCTTTATTTCTCTCCTCCAATAATCTCCTTTATTTCTCTCCTCCAATAATCTCCTTTATTTCTCTCCTCCAATAATCTCCTTTATTTCTCTCCTCCAATAATCTCCTTTATTTCTCTCATCCAATAATCTCCTTTATCTCTCCCCTCCAATAATCTCCTTTATTTCTCTCCTCCAGTAATCTCCTTTATCTCTCTCCTCCAATAATCTCCTTTATTTCTCTCCTCCAATAATCTCCTTTATTTCTCGCCTCCAATAATCTCCTTTATTTCTCTCCTCAAATAATCTCCTTTAGATCTCTCCTCCAATAATCTCCTTTATTTCTCTCCTCCAATAATCTCCTTTATTTCTCTCCTCAAATAATCTCCTTTAGATCTCTCCTCCAATAATCTCCTTTATTTCTCTCCTCCAATAATCTCCTTTATTTCTCTCCTCCAATAATCTCCTTTATTTCTCTCCTCCAATAATCTCCTTTATTTCTCTCCTCCAATAATCTCCTTTATCTCTCTCCTCCAATAATCTCCTTTATCTCTCCCCTCCAATAATCTCCTTTATTTCTCTCCTCCAATAATCTCCTTTATTTCTCTCCTCCAATAATCTCCTTTATTTCTCTCCTCCAATAATCTCCTTTATTTCTCTCCTCCAATAATCTCCTTTATCTCTCTCCTCCAATAATCTCCTTTATTTCTCTCCTCCAATAATCTCCTTTATCTCTCTCCTCCAATAATCTCCTTTATTTCTCTCCTCCAATAATCTCCTTTATTTCTCTCATCCAATAATCTCCTTTATCTCTCCCCTCCAATAATCTCCTTTATTTCTCTCCTCCAGTAATCTCCTTTATCTCTCTCCTCCAATAATCTCCTTTATTTCTCTCCTCCAATAATCTCCTTTATTTCTCTCCTCCAATAATCTCCTTTATTTCTCTCATCCAATAATCTCCTTTATCTCTCCCCTCCAATAATCTCCTTTATTTCTCTCCTCCAGTAATCTCCTTTATCTCTCTCCTCCAATAATCTCCTTTATTTCTCTCCTCCAATAATCTCCTTTATTTCTCCCATCCAATAATCTCCTTTATTTCTCTCCTCCAATAATCTCCTTTATTTCTCCCCTCCAATAATCTCCTTTATCTCTCCCCTCCAATAATCTCCTTTATTTCTCTCCTCCAATAATATCCTTTATCTCTCTCCTCCAATAATCTCCTTTATTTCTCTCCTCCAATAATCTCCTTTATTTCTCTCATCCAATAATCTCCTTTATCTCTCCCCTCCAATAATCTCCTTTATTTCTCTCCTCCAGTAATCTCCTTTATCTCTCTCCTCCAATAATCTCCTTTATTTCTCTCCTCCAATAATCTCCTTTATTTCTCTCCTCCAATAATCTCCTTTATTTCTCTCATCCAATAATCTCCTTTATCTCTCCCCTCCAATAATCTCCTTTATTTCTCTCCTCCAGTAATCTCCTTTATCTCTCTCCTCCAATAATCTCCTTTATTTCTCTCCTCCAATAATCTCCTTTATTTCTCTCCTCCAATAATCTCCTTTATTTCTCTCCTCCAATAATCTCCTTTATTCTCTCCTCAAATAATCTCCTTTAGATCTCTCCTCCAATAATCTCCTTTATTTCTCTCCTCCAATAATCTCCTTTATTTCTCTCCTCCAATAATCTCCTTTATTTCTCTCCTCCAATAATCTCCTTTATCTCTCTCCTCCAATAATCTCCTTTATTTCTCTCCTCCAATAATCTCCTTTATTTCTCTCCTCCAATAATCTCCTTTATTTCTCTCCTCCAATAATCTCCTTTATCTCTCTCCTCCAATAATCTCCTTTATTTCTCTCCTCCAATAATCTCCTTTATTTCTCTCCTCCAATAATCTCCTTTATTTCTCTCCTCCAATAATCTCCTTTATTTCTCTCCTCCAATAATCTCCTTTATTTCTCTCCTCCAATAATCTCCTTTATTTCTCTCCTCCAATAATCTCCTTTATTTCTCTCCTCCAATAATCTCCTTTATTTCTCTCCTCCAATAATCTCCTTTATTTCTCTCCTCCAATAATCTCCTTTATTTCTCTCCTCCAATAATCTCCTTTATTTCTCTCCTCCAATAATCTCCTTTATTTCTCTCCTCCAATAATCTCCTTTATTTCTCTCCTCCAATAATCTCCTTTATTTCTCTCCTCCAATAATCTCCTTTATTCTCTCCTCCAATAATCTCCTTTATTTCTCTCCTCCAATAATCTCCTTTATTTCTCTCCTCCAATAATCTCCTTTATTTCTCTCCTCCAATAATCTCCTTTATTTCTCTCCTCCAATAATCTCCTTTATTTCTCTCCTCCAATAATCTCCTTTATTTCTCTCCTCCAATAATCTCCTTTATTTCTCTCCTCCAATAATCTCCTTTATTTCTCTCCTCCAATAATCTCCTTTATTTCTCTCCTCCAATAATCTCCTTTATTTCTCTCCTCCAATAATCTCCTTTATTTCTCTCCTCCAATAATCTCCTTTATTTCTCTCCTCCAATAATCTCCTTTATTTCTCTCCTCCAATAATCTCCTTTATTTCTCTCCTCCAATAATCTCCTTTATTTCTCTCCTCCAATAATCTCCTTTATTTCTCTCCTCCAATAATCTCCTTTATTTCTCTCCTCCAATAATCTCCTTTATTTCTCTCCTCCAATAATCTCCTTTATTTCTCTCCTCCAATAATCTCCTTTATTTCTCTCCTCCAATAATCTCCTTTATTTCTCTCCTCCAATAATCTCCTTTATTTCTCTCCTCCAATAATCTCCTTTATTTCTCTCCTCCAATAATCTCCTTTATTTCTCTCCTCCAATAATCTCCTTTATTTCTCTCCTCCAATAATCTCCTTTATTTCTCTCCTCCAATAATCTCCTTTATTTCTCTCCTCCAATAATCTCCTTTATTTCTCTCCTCCAATAATCTCCTTTATTTCTCTCCTCCAATAATCTCCTTTATTTCTCTCCTCCAATAATCTCCTTTATTTCTCTCCTCCAATAATCTCCTTTATTTCTCTCCTCCAATAATCTCCTTTATTTCTCTCCTCCAATAATCTCCTTTATTTCTCTCCTCCAATAATCTCCTTTATTTCTCTCCTCCAATAATCTCCTTTATTTCTCTCCTCCAATAATCTCCTTTATTTCTCTCCTCCAATAATCTCCTTTATTTCTCTCCTCCAATAATCTCCTTTATTTCTCTCCTCCAATAATCTCCTTTATTTCTCTCCTCCAATAATCTCCTTTATTTCTCTCCTCCAATAATCTCCTTTATTTCTCTCCTCCAATAATCTCCTTTATTTCTCTCCTCCAATAATCTCCTTTATTTCTCTCCTCCAATAATCTCCTTTATTTCTCTCCTCCAATAATCTCCTTTATTTCTCTCCTCCAATAATCTCCTTTATTTCTCTCCTCCAATAATCTCCTTTATTTCTCTCCTCCAATAATCTCCTTTATTTCTCTCCTCCAATAATCTCCTTTATTTCTCTCCTCCAATAATCTCCTTTATTTCTCTCCTCCAATAATCTCCTTTATTTCTCTCCTCCAATAATCTCCTTTATTTCTCTCCTCCAATAATCTCCTTTATTTCTCTCCTCCAATAATCTCCTTTATTTCTCTCCTCCAATAATCTCCTTTATTTCTCTCCTCCAATAATCTCCTTTATTTCTCTCCTCCAATAATCTCCTTTATTTCTCTCCTCCAATAATCTCCTTTATTTCTCTCCTCCAATAATCTCCTTTATTTCTCTCCTCCAATAATCTCCTTTATTTCTCTCCTCCAATAATCTCCTTTATTTCTCTCCTCCAATAATCTCCTTTATTTCTCTCCTCCAATAATCTCCTTTATTTCTCTCCTCCAATAATCTCCTTTATTTCTCTCCTCCAATAATCTCCTTTATTTCTCTCCTCCAATAATCTCCTTTATTTCTCTCCTCCAATAATCTCCTTTATTTCTCTCCTCCAATAATCTCCTTTATTTCTCTCCTCCAATAATCTCCTTTATTTCTCTCCTCCAATAATCTCCTTTATTTCTCTCCTCCAATAATCTCCTTTATTTCTCTCCTCCAATAATCTCCTTTATTTCTCTCCTCCAATAATCTCCTTTATTTCTCTCCTCCAATAATCTCCTTTATTTCTCTCCTCCAATAATCTCCTTTATTTCTCTCCTCCAATAATCTCCTTTATTTCTCTCCTCCAATAATCTCCTTTATTTCTCTCCTCCAATAATCTCCTTTATTTCTCTCCTCCAATAATCTCCTTTATTTCTCTCCTCCAATAATCTCCTTTATTTCTCTCCTCCAATAATCTCCTTTATTTCTCTCCTCCAATAATCTCCTTTATTTCTCTCCTCCAATAATCTCCTTTATTTCTCTCCTCCAATAATCTCCTTTATTTCTCTCCTCCAATAATCTCCTTTATTTCTCTCCTCCAATAATCTCCTTTATTTCTCTCCTCCAATAATCTCCTTTATTTCTCTCCTCCAATAATCTCCTTTATTTCTCTCCTCCAATAATCTCCTTTATTTCTCTCCTCCAATAATCTCCTTTATTTCTCTCCTCCAATAATCTCCATTATTTCTCTCCTCCAATAATCTCCTTTATTTCTCTCCTCCAATAATCTCCTTTATTTCTCTCCTCCAATAATCTCCTTTATTTCTCTCCTCCAATAATCTCCATTATTTCTCTCCTCCAATAATCTCCTTTATTTCTCTCCTCCAATAATCTCCTTTATTTCTCTCCTCCAATAATCTCCTTTATTTCTCTCCTCCAATAATCTCCTTTATTTCTCTCCTCCAATAATCTCCTTTATTTCTCTCCTCCAATAATCTCCTTTATTTCTCTCCTCCAATAATCTCCATTATTTCTCTCCTCCAATAATCTCCTTTATTTCTCTCCTCCAATAATCTCCATTATTTCTCTCCTCCAATAATCTCCTTTATTTCTCTCCTCCAATAATCTCCATTATTTCTCTCCTCCAATAATCTCCTTTATTTCTCTCCTCCAATAATCTCCTTTATTTCTCTCCTCCAATAATCTCCATTATTTCTCTCCTCCAATAATCTCCTTTATTTCTCTCCTCCAATAATCTCCATTATTTCTCTCCTCCAATAATCTCCTTTATTTCTCTCCTCCAATAATCTCCTTTATTTCTCTCCTCCAATAATCTCCTTTATTTCTCTCCTCCAATAATCTCCATTATTTCTCTCCTCCAATAATCTCCTTTATTTCTCTCCTCCAATAATCTCCATTATTTCTCTCCTCCAATAATCTCCTTTATTTCTCTCCTCCAATAATCTCCATTATTTCTCTCCTCCAATAATCTCCTTTATTTCTCTCCTCCAATAATCTCCATTATTTCTCTCCTCCAATAATCTCCTTTATTTCTCTCCTCCAATAATCTCCATTATTTCTCTCCTCCAATAATCTCCTTTATTTCTCTCCTCCAATAATCTCCTTTATTTCTCTCCTCCAATAATCTCCTTTATTTCTCTCCTCCAATAATCTCCTTTATTTCTCTCCTCCAATAATCTCCTTTATTTCTCTCATCCAATAATCTCCATTATTTCTCTCCTCCAATAATCTCCTTTATTTCTCTCCTCCAATAATCTCCTTTATTTCTCTCCTCCAATAATCTCCTTTATTTCTCTCCTCCAATAATCTCCATTATTTCTCTCCTCCAATAATCTCCTTTATTTCTCTCCTCCAATAATCTCCTTTATTTCTCTCCTCAAATAATCTCCTTTATTTCTCCCCTCCAATAATCTCCTTTATTTATCTCCTCCAATAATCTCCTTTATTTCTCTCCTCCAATAATCTCCTTTATTTCTCTCCTCCAATAGTCTCCTTTATTTCTCTCCTCCAATAATATCCTTTATTTCTCTCCTCCAATAATCTCCTTTATTTCTCTCCTCCAATAATCTCCTTTATTTCTCTCCTCCAATAATCTCCTTTATTTCTCTCCTCCAATAATCTCCATTATTTCTCTCCTCCAATAATCTCCTTTATTTATCTCCTCAAATAATCTCCTTTATTTCTCTCCTCCAATAATCTCCTTCTCCTTTATTTCTCTCATCCAATAATCTCATTTATTTCTCTCCTCCAATAATCTCCTTTATCTCTCCCCTCCAATAATCTCCATTATTTCTCTCCTCCAATAATCTCCTTTATTTCTCTCCTCCAATAATCTCCTTTATTTCTCTCCTCCAATAATCTCCTTTATTTCTCTCCTCCAATAATCTCCTTTATTTCTCTCATCCAATAATCTCCTTTATTTCTCTCCTCCAATAATCTCCTTTATTTCTCTCCTCCAATAGTCTCCTTTATTTCTCTCCTCCAATAATCTCCTTTATCTCTCTCCTCCAATAATCTCCTTTATTTCTCTCCTCCAATAATCTCCTTTATTTCTCTCCTCCAATAATCTCCTTTATTTCTCTCCTCCAATAATCTCCTTTATTTCTCTCCTCCAATAATCTCCTTTATTTCTCTCCTCCAATAATCTCCTTTATTTCTCTCCTCCAATAATCTCCTTCTCCTTTATTTCTCTCATCCAATAATCTCATTTATTTCTCTCCTCCAATAATCTCCTTTATTTCTCTCCTCCAATAATCTCCTTTATTTCTCTCCTCCAATAATCTCCTTTATTTCTCTCCTCCAATAATCTCCTTTATTTCTCTCCTCCAATAATCTCCTTTATTTCTCTCATCCAATAATCTCCTTTATTTCTCTCCTCCAATAATCTCCTTTATTTCTCTCCTCCAATAATCTCCTTTATTTCTCTCCTCCAATAATCTCCTTTATTTCTCTCCTGCTCCTCCAATAATCTCCTTTATTTCTCTCCTCCAATAATCTCCTTTATTTCTCTCCTCCAATAATCTCCTTTATTTCTCTCCTCCAATAATCTCCTTTATTTCTCTCCTCCAATAATCTCCTTTAGCTCTCTCCTCCAATAATCTCCTTTATTTCTCTCCTCCAATAATCTCCTTTATTTATCTCCTCAAATAATCTCCTTTATTTCTCTCCTCCAATAATCTCCTTTATTTCTCTCCTCAAATAATCTCCTTCTCCTTTATTTCTCTCCTCCAATAATCTCCTTTATCTCTCCCCTCCAATAATCTCCTTTAGCTCTCTCCTCCAATAATCTCCTTTATTTCTCTCCTCCAATAATCTCCTTTATTTATCTCCTCAAATAATCTCCTTTATTTCTCTCCTCCAATAATCTCCTTTATTTCTCTCCTCAAATAATCTCCTTCTCCTTTATTTCTCTCATCCAATAATCTCCTTTATTTCTCTCCTCCAATAATCTCCTTTATTTCTCTCCTCCAATAATCTCCTTTATTTATCTCCTCAAATAATCTCCTTTATTTCTCTCCTCCAATAATCTCCTTTATTTCTCTCCTCAAATAATCTCCTTCTCCTTTATTTCTCTCATCCAATAATCTCCTTTATTTCTCTCCTCCAATAATCTCCTTCTCCTTTATTTCTCTCCTCCAATAATCTCCTTTATCTCTCCCCTCCAATAATCTCCTTTAGCTCTCTCCTCCAATAATCTCCTTTATTTCTCTCCTCCAATAATCTCCTTTATTTCTCTCCTCCAATAATCTCCTTTATTTCTCTCATCCAATAATCTCCTTTATTTCTCTCCTCCAATAATCTCCTTTATTTCTCTCCTCCAATAATCTCCTTTATTTATCTCCTCAAATAATCTCCTTTATTTCTCTCCTCCAATAATCTCCTTTATTTCTCTCCTCAAATAATCTCCTTCTCCTTTATTTCTCTCATCCAATAATCTCCTTTATTTCTCTCCTCCAATAATCTCCTTTATTTCTCTCCTCCAATAATCTCCTTTATTTATCTCCTCAAATAATCTCCTTTATTTCTCTCCTCCAATAATCTCCTTTATTTCTCTCCTCAAATAATCTCCTTCTCCTTTATTTCTCTCATCCAATAATCTCCTTTATTTCTCTCCTCCAATAATCTCCTTCTCCTTTATTTCTCTCCTCCAATAATCTCCTTTATCTCTCCCCTCCAATAATCTCCTTTAGCTCTCTCCTCCAATAATCTCCTTTATTTCTCTCCTCCAATAATCTCCTTTATTTCTCTCCTCCAATAATCTCCTTTATTTCTCTCATCCAATAATCTCCTTTATTTCTCTCCTCCAATAATCTCCTTCTCCTTTATTTCTCTCCTCCAATAATCTCCTTTATCTCTCCCCTCCAATAATCTCCTTTAGCTCTCTCCTCCAATAATCTCCATTATTTCTCTCCTCAAATAATCTCCTTTATCTCTCTCCTCCAATAATCTCCTGTATTTCTCTCCTCCAATAATCTCCTTTATTTCTCTCCTCCAATAATCTCCTTTATTTCTCTCCTCCAATAATCTCCTTTATTTTTCTCCTCAAATAATCTCCTTTATTTCTCTCCTCCAATAATCTCCTTTATTTCTCTCCTCCAATAATCTCCTTTATTTCTCTCCTCCAATAATCTCCTTTATTTATCTCCTCAAATAATCTCCTTTATTTCTCTCCTCCAATAATCTCCTTCTCCTTTATTTCTCTCATCCAATAATCTCCTTTATTTCTCTCTTCCAATAATCTCCTTTATTTCTCTCCTCAAATAATCTCCTTTATTTCTCCCCTCCAATAATCTCATTTATTTCTCTCCTCCAATAATCTCCTTTATTTCTCTCCTCCAATAATCTCCTTTATTTCTCTCCTCAAATAATCTCCTTTATTTCTCTCCTCCAATAATCTCCTTTATTTCTCTCCTCCAATAATCTCCTTTATCTCTCTCCTCCAATAATCTCCTGTATTTCTCTCCTCCAATAATCTCCTTTATTTCTCTCCTCCAATAATCTCCTTTATCTCTCTCCTCCAATAATCTCCTGTATTTCTCTCCTCCAATAATCTCCTTTATTTCTCTCCTCCAATAATCTCCTTTATCTCTCTCCTCCAATAATCTCCTGTATTTCTCTCCTCCAATAATCTCCTTTATTTCTCTCCTCCAATAATCTCCTTTATCTCTCTCCTCCAATAATCTCCTGTATTTCTCTCCTCCAATAATCTCCTTTATTTCTCTCCTCCAATAATCTCCTTTATCTCTCTCCTCCAATAATCTCCTTTATTTCTCTCCTCAAATAATCTCCTTTATTTCTCTCCTCCAATAATCTCCTTTATCTCTCTCCTCCAATAATCTCCTTTAGATCTCTCCTCCAATAATCTCCTTTATTTCTCTCCTCCAATAATCTCCTTTATTTCTCTCCTCCAATAATCTCCTTTATTTCTCTCCTCCAATAATCTCCTTTATTTCTCTCCTCCAATAATCTCCTTTATCTCTCTCCTCCAATAATCTCCTTTAGATCTCTCCTCCAATAATCTCCTTTATTTCTCTCCTCAAATAATCTCCTTTAGATCTCTCCTCCAATAATCTCCTTTATTTCTCTCCTCCAATAATCTCCTTTATTTCTCTCCTCCAATAATCTCCTTTATTTCTCTCCTCCAATAATCTCCTTTATTTCTCTCCTCCAATAATCTCCTTTATTTCTCCCCTCCAATAATCTCCTTTATTTCTCTCCTCCAATAATCTCCTTTATTTCTCTCCTCCAATAATCTCCTTTATCTCTCTCCTCCAATAATCTCCTTTATTTCTCTCCTCAAATAATCTCCTTTATCTCTCTCCTCCAATAATCTCCTGTATTTCTCTCCTCCAATAATCTCCTTTATTTCTCTCCTCCAATAATCTCCTTTATCTCTCTCCTCCAATAATCTCCTGTATTTCTCTCCTCCAATAATCTCCTTTATTTCTCTCCTCCAATAATCTCCTTTATCTCTCTCCTCCAATAATCTCCTGTATTTCTCTCCTCCAATAATCTCCTTTATTTCTCTCCTCCAATAATCTCCTTTATCTCTCTCCTCCAATAATCTCCTTTATTTCTCTCCTCAAATAATCTCCTTTATTTCTCTCCTCCAATAATCTCCTTTATCTCTCTCCTCCAATAATCTCCTTTAGATCTCTCCTCCAATAATCTCCTTTATTTCTCTCCTCCAATAATCTCCTTTATTTCTCTCCTCCAATAATCTCCTTTATTTCTCTCCTCCAATAATCTCCTTTATTTCTCTCCTCCAATAATCTCCTTTATCTCTCTCCTCCAATAATCTCCTTTAGATCTCTCCTCCAATAATCTCCTTTATTTCTCTCCTCAAATAATCTCCTTTAGATCTCTCCTCCAATAATCTCCTTTATTTCTCTCCTCCAATAATCTCCTTTATTTCTCTCCTCCAATAATCTCCTTTATTTCTCTCCTCCAATAATCTCCTTTATTTCTCTCCTCCAATAATCTCCTTTATTTCTCCCCTCCAATAATCTCCTTTATTTCTCTCCTCCAATAATCTCCTTTATTTCTCTCCTCCAATAATCTCCTTTATCTCTCTCCTCCAATAATCTCCTTTATTTCTCTCCTCCAATAATCTCCTTTATCTCTCCCCTCCAATAATCTCCATTATTTCTCTCCTCCAATAATCTCCTTTATTTTTCTCCTCCAGGTAGAAACTGACGTTTCCCTCGCAGTAAAGGCTGCTGTCCAGGGCGACGCGTTCTCCCGGGTAATGGGCGATTTCGCCAAGCGCGCCCGCGACCAGTACGAACTGCTGTGCGGGATGAGCACAAACATGAGTAAATCGTTCGCGTCGCTACTCGAGTATTTCTGTATCGACGCTAAAACTCCGATGGAGGAATTATTCGGGGATCTGGCCGCATTTAAATCCGCGTTCCATAACGCAGTGAAGGACAATAAACAGAGACGGGAGGTCGTTGAGAAGGCGAGACGAGCCGAGGAGGCGAAGCAACGAGCGATGCGAGAGAAGGAGGAGCGAGCAAGGCAGCGAGCGAGTGCGACTAGTGCGGTTACAGACGAGACCGGGGTGGTGGATAATCTGTTGTCGGCGTTACAGAGCGGATCCGCGTTCCATAAAACCCGAGAACCTAGGAAACGGACGCCCAGGAGTGGGGGCGCCGGGCGCGGGGCGTTGCAACGGACCCGGTCCAGGGTGGGTATCATACCGGGGGGGATGGGGGACGTGGTGAGGAACCTGGATGGCGAGTTCTAGAGCACCGCAGTACAGTACAGTCGCCCACTTAGAGTTCTAGAACGCCGCAGTACGACCGTTAGAAGTGCTAATAATTGCTGACGAGGCTGTTATTTATAAATATTCCTAAATTCCAGAATTCTTTAAATATTGCAAATTCAAATTCGAAAAAATTTTATTTTATTTTTCGCTTTAATTCCTATTTGAATAATCTATATTTCTGATAAGATTAAATCAAGTGGAATTGTTGCGACACTTAATCGACTGGGTGCACTGGTCGCTATAGTTACCGGTTGGAATGAATTAAGAATAATTTAAAGCGATTTATTAATTTATCTTGATAAATTAGCAAATTCACTCCACAGATTTCGCCAAATTAGATTGACGATTTATTAGCACCGATTAATATCGTAAATTTCGCCCGATTTAGGGGCATAGCGGTAAAATAGTCGCGGATATTTGGGTTCTTGAGAATGGATTAGTCTTAGTAGTTGGGTTAGGTTTTTTTAGATCTTTCATATTCATTTTAACAATATCGTTATATCCAACAAGTTATAGTATCATAATTTAGCGAGAATTTGAATTTGTGTAAATCAAGTAAACCATAACCCTCTGCCCCCTTTATTAACTCCACCCCCTTCCCCCTTCATTAAATCGAACCCCCTGCCCCCTTCACTAACTCGACCCCACCCCCCCCCCACCCCCCATCCCGATTAACTCCACCCCCCTACCCCCTTCATTAACTCGACCCCCCTTCCCT
>JAUCBJ010003983.1:0-21731 GCA_032718475.1 Nemertoderma westbladi
AACACAGACTCATTGATCAGACTATGATGTATTTGGTAACACAGACTCATTGATCAGACTATAATGTATTTGGTAACACAGACTCATTGATCAGACTATGATGTATTTGCAGTTATTGCAGATATTTCTTTAATTTTGTCGATTTGGATAAATGTGATCAAATTCTTATCAACGGTAGAGCAAATACTTCCATTCCGTTTCTTATTATCTGCTGCAACATTTTAGCTATTAAAAATCTCATTATTTGTTATTATTAATAACAAGCAGGCCTAGTGTGTAAGTAGGCTACGTAACCTAGGCTACGTAAACTGAGAGTTTAATTTACTTGCCCTACAGTATTTATTACAATTAAGAATATAATGGGAAAAATTGTAGAAAACTAACTACCAGTTGGTTCAGTTAGTTCACCAACTACCATAGTAACTAATAATGGTAAGATAATTAATTTAGTTATATAGGGTTGCGTTGTCCTGGTCTGGGATATAACTTAGTTAAATACCATTTGTCTCCAGCTTTTGAAGAAATCATGGTTTGATCGCACACCCAACCGTTTGATCGCTCCTAGCTTGACACTTGAACGGACCCGCCTCCGCTTTGCAGTACATTGCTTTCGCCGTGAGGACCAGCCAGTGCATAATCTTGTACTTTGGCAGCCTCATGGAATGAATAAGCATGGTGGACAGCCCATGACTTTCTTGAGACGCATCTTAAAGGAAAGTGGCCTTGAAGTTGCGGATGATCTAGCAAATGTCATCAGTATCGGTATCATCCGTTCTGATGAGAAATTGAATTTTAAGGGCAACGTTCTGGAGGTTGTATGCAATTATACCTACATAGGGGTAAATCTTTCTTTTTCAGGCTCCTTCTATGCAGCCCAGAGTGCGCTAGCTGATTAGGCTAGCAAAGCATACTATTCACTATTGGGATACTTCAACGAATTCCCGTTTTTGTCTATAAAAACAATGATATCTATTTACAACATTCTTATAAGGCCGATTCTAGAATATGGAAGCCATGTCTGGGGCTTCCTTGCGTGTCAGGATGTCGAGAAATTGCACCTTAAATTCTTGAAAAGAATATTGAATTGTCGTGCTTACACTCCAAACTTCAGTCTTCGGGGTGGTTGGTGTTTTCCCCCTGGAAATCAGAAGAAAATTATGATTTTAGGTTACTGAAGCAAACGTACACATCCCTATTAGTACCGGGCTATAAAATGTTGTACAAATACCGGAGGGTGGGGGGGTCATATTGACCCCCCCCCCCCCCCCCCCCCCCCCCTCTAAAATCTACAAATTTTTAAGAAAACGTCTGATTTTTTTGTTTGTACGTAGGTATCACTATTCTGGATCCGACCGAAAATAAAAATTTTCATAAAACGTACTGGGGTGGTTATATTGCAGCACCAAAATTACAAGTAGTGCACAATTTTCACAAAATTTGAAAGTTACATTTTTCGACTAATTGTATTTCAATACAGGTTTTCTGGGGCGCAAAATACATTGGAAAATATTTAAAAATGTTATGATTACTATAAATGGCTGTTTAGTCCTCTCTGCGTAGGAAAAAAAATGAAAAAAAAACAAGTAACCAGCACTTTTCAGTTAGAACACAAAATTTTTAATTCACTTATACGATGCTATAAATTCACATTTTCACGTTTTCTAGGGCGCTGATTCTAATTGAATACATTTCTAATATGCCAGATCATTGCTACTTGTATTTTTCAGCGTAATTTGGCAAATTTTGGTGCTAGCACCAAATTTCGTACCCATCACCAAAAAGTACAAGTTTGCGATGTCCAGTGCTGTTTTTATTGATTCCCGTGAGGGAATCTGGCCCGTGAGGACCAGCCAGTGCATAATCTTGTACTTTGGCAGCCCCATGGAGTGAATAAGCATGGTGGACAGCCCATGATTTTCTTGAGACGCATCTTAAAGGACACTGGCCTTGAAGATGCGGGTGATCTAGCAAATGTCATGGGTGATACTGAGTTGTGGCGGTGTAATTTTGTTGACAAGCCGGCACAACATTCTTAAAAATGCAGCTGCAATGTAGCATGCCGATCTTAGTAGTTATTGATTCCACCGGATTCAGGACCCTCATAAACCCGTATAACGCAAGAAACAAGATAATACTATCTAACGCAAGAAACAAGATGATACTATCTACTGATCAATTTGCTTATTTTCAAAAATTTGGTGCTGGTACAACAATTTTCACCCACCGGCGAAAAATACAAGTTTGAGATGTCTAGTTCGAAATTATATATTCCATTGAATTCAAAACAGCCATAAACCTCTAAAACGCATGAAATATATTGTCACAAGCAATTGTATCAATTGAATGGATTTTCAAAATTTTGTGCTAGCACCAAAATTTGCACACAGCACCGAAAAATACAAGTTTCATACGCTTGGTGCAACTCGTATATATTCCATCGAAACCAGAACCCCAAAAAACCCCAATTGCGTAAAAAACAAGTTTCACACAATCAATTTACAAAATTGACATATTTAAAAATTTGGTGCTGGCACCAAAATTTGGCACCCGCCGAAAAAAAACAAGTTAGAAATTTCTAAATCAATTTATATGAATTCCATCCAATTGCTAACACCCAAAAACCGGTGTAAATCAAAAATAGAGATGTTACAAATCATATTTAATGAACTGTAATTTTTAAAAACGTCTCAAAAAAAGTGCCAAATGTGCCAAAAAGTGTCAGAATTATAACAAAAGAACCACGGGGGGGGGGGGGGGGGTGGTCATATTGACCCCCCCCCCCCCACCCCCCCCGGGTTTAATAGGGTTAAGTCACTTAACAGGAAAACTTGGGTTTCTCAAGTAAAGGAATTTTTAAATAATACCGGTAATAGCTGGGCAGTGGGTTCCGGACGAGATCTACTTCTTAGCTATTATTAAGAGGACTACTTTAGAGGACCAGTACCAATACAAACATGGTACGCTGATATGGCGGCATCGCCTAAGGGCTTTCTTTATGTTAAGGGGGGGGGGGGGGGGGGGGGGTAGCACCCCCTTATTTTGGAAATTAACAAAAAGTTTTTTAATCAGTTTTCTCATATCTTTTTTCAAACTCAAGTTATTACCCAAAACGTAAGAGCTAGTCTGATTTTTGTAAAGCCTTCGAGCAACACTATATTTTACAATTGTGTGGGGCCCTTTTCATAAAAAAGGCTCTCACGGTACAGATATGTATACAATTCTTAACTAGTTTTACTAGTTATCTGTTTAGCAAGCATGAACAATTTCGTTGAATTTCATTCATTTTTGACAAAGTTATTGACGAACATAGAAAATTGGTATTATCTACTGTAAAATAGCGGGAAGGTTTGAATTGTTCCTTAAACTTTAAACACCCATATCTCAGAATGACGTTTTTTCATGAAAAAGGCTATTTCTCCGCCAATTTTAACTGAAATGAGATGATATTTGGTACACTTGTTAAGATTACCCTTCTCCATACTTCTTCTTAACAAAGCCCTTTTTTGGGGCCTTTTTGTTCTAAAAAGGCTCCAGAGCATTTGAGGCAAAATTTGTTAACAAGAATTGGATGCAGGGTTCTTCTGAACCTATAATCCAAATTTCAACAAATATTGGTGGAGAAATAGCCCTTGGCGCAAAAAGGCCCTTTTGGCCATTACGGAGCCATTTTGGAACCAATTTTAAAAATATTTGGTTTGGCTATTTTCAGACAGTCCAGACGATGTTTAGTAGCAGAAAAATAATTTTCACCCAATTTTATGGTCCAGAGACACAAAAATGTGAGATTCAATTTGGGGGTGCTACCCACCACCCCCCCCCCCCCCCCTTAAGGATAGGTTTGTGTCTGAACATACCTATGTAGCTTGGGTGACCACCCTATTCTACGTAGGGCCATCTCGCGCTTCAGATGTGGTTCCCATAACCTCTGTATTGAAACAGGAAGGTGGACAAATATTGCCAGGGAAAACAAGTTGTGTACCCAATACAACGATTCACAAATTGAGGACGAAATGCATTTTGTCCTGGAATATAGTCTTTATTAAAATATTAGGATTGAATTAATACCATTCCACTATCACCGCCATTTCAGTTTATAAATATTATGATTTGTTTAGCGAATCTAACAGCTCTCTCTGCCGCCTGTGCTGGTTAATTTAGGAATTTACATTATAAAAGCTACTAAGATGAGAAATCCCTAACCTGCTCAGATTTGTGGGTAACAATCATTGTTAGTTGCTGTTTGACTACTGTACATGCAATTCATTATCTGCCATTTCTTGTTTTTTCTTTCTTGTACTGTAATGTGCTTAAATTGTAGCTGGGACCTGCCGGAGTCAAGAGTCATATGCATTATCGCATGATTGTGACACTTTATTGTGTTAGTACGGTGCATCAATAACATACTAAAAAAGTAATCCTACACCTATTTCACAGAAGTCTATTTCTTAACCAATGGTTGTTACTCTCTTGCTGGTTTTGTAAATTATCTACTGTCGTCATAATTGAGTTGTCACAATTATTTTTTTAGAATATCTCACTATTGCTTATATCTAAGATATCTAAGATAGGTTTATTGCATGGTGCGTATATTGATTGATTGATTGATTGATTGATTTTTTTTTACACTGGTGGTAGAGCTGGCTAAAAACGTACTGCACCGAACATAATTACTAACTGTAAGGGGACATGTCGTAAAATGTTAAGTAAATTACATAATAGTTATTTGAGTGTGTAAAGTAAAAACATTCGATTATAAAAAAAATTGTGAATTAAAACCAAGTGTAAGGATAGCCTCATGAGGTATTAAACCTCGTTTCCATGAGGGTCCTATAAATAAAATAGTGGATAATATTAATGTTAAAAAGTTAAGAGGGGGGCTCAGCCTCGAACAGGTGTTTTCAGATATCGGTTTCTGCCAGATATTTCACATTATTAAATTATCCAGTTATAGTATTATTGCCTACCAGTGCAGTGCAGCGGTTTCTGTGAAATCCAACAATCTGACTTTAGTATTCTATCATTCTTGTTAAAGTTGATTATATTATTTACAGATATAGTAAACTTTTACTATTTTTATCTGTAATTATTATAATAAACCAGCTAAAAACCCTCAATATTTTGTTATATTTCTATCATCCATACACTATGACTATGACATGTAGTAAACCAGTATATATTGGTTGACAATATGCTGATGTAGCCAGTTTGAAGACATTAATTTTGATCCATTGCATTTTGATGACCTCCCATTAGTTAGTAAAATTCTCTCAACATGTTTCCCTATGGTTGCGATAAAATTATATATTTTTTAATCGCATTTGTACTGTCTCTATATTCAAATTTGGAATAGCTGAAAACTTTTCGTATTAAATATAGTATTTTGCTGTTAAATTGACTAGTTTTGTTATCGGGGTACTGAAACCAAAGATAATAAAGAGTCTTACTAGAAATATGTAGTTTCTGGTTTATCGCAGCCACCAGTTTCTTAAGTTTCCGAGAAAAACATTTAACATGTTAACGCATTCTAAAATAATTTGAGTAAATCTGGTGGTTCCGGTATCATGAATTGCATCAATTTTAATTCAATTTATTTTTTTAGTCTTTCGTTGTTGTTGCAAGGAAAATGAAGACTGATACGATATTCCGATTCTCGGCCACCAGATCCTTGTGGTTACTAGACCCATTGAACCCGGTAAGGAAACTTGCCTGCTACATCGTGACCAACCAATTCTTTGACCTTTGCGTCATCCTTACCATCCTCACTAACTGTGTATTCCTTGCTTTAACTGAGGAGATTAAAGAAGCAGAGTGGGTGTTTCTCGGCTTATATTGCACAGAAATGATCCTCAAAATTACAGCAAGAGGATTTGTGGTGGATAAATACACATACCTCAGAGATCTGTGGAACTGGCTTGATTTTGCAGTGATTATATTAGGGTAAGTTAAGTTAGGTATTATATGAACGTAACATATTCTCCTAAGTCTCTGTAACTAAGTAACTGAGTAACTAAGTAACTGAATTGTTTAATTTGTTTGCAGAGATGCAACACGAGTGAATAATATAGAAATTTCTACTTTTTTTATTAGCTTCATTAGCTTAAATGGCTTGATAATCAATTAAAATATTATAAGGTTTATTACTAAAAAATAACTACATGTGCACGTTTTGGTGATTTTAGATAAAGCCATGATTGCCTCATCATAGGGGTTGGATGGGGAGGTTTGTGAGAACATTAGATGGTTGGAGTAATTGGATGGGGAGGTTTGTGAGAACATTAGATGGTTGGAGTAATTGGATGGGGAAGTTTGTGAGAACATTAGATGGTTGGAGTAATTGGATGGGGAGGTTTGTGAGAACATTAGATGGTTGGAGTAATTGGATGGGGAGGTTTGTGAGAACATTAGATGGTTGGAGTAATTGGATGGGGAGGTTTGTGAGAACATTAGATGGTTGGAGTAATTGGATGGGGAGGTTTGTGAGAACATTAGATGGTTGGAGTAATTGGATGGGGAGGTTTGTGAGAACATTAGATGGTTGGAGTAATTGGATGGGGAGGTTTGTGAGAACATTAGATGGTTGGAGTAATTGGATGGGGAGGTTTGTGAGAACATTAGATGGTTGGAGTAATTGGATGGGGAGGTTTGTGAGAACATTAGATGGTTGGAGTAATTGGATGGGGAGGTTTGTGAGAACATTAGATGGTTGGAGTAATTGGATGGGGAGCTTTGTGAGAACATTAGATGGTTGGAGTAATTGGATGGGGAGGTTTGTGAGAACATTAGATGGTTGGAGTAATTGGATGGGGAGGTTTGTGAGAACATTAGATGGTTGGAGTAATTGGATGGGGAGGTTTGTGAGAACATTAGATGGTTGGAGTAATTGGATGGGGAAGTTTGTGAGAACATTAGATGGTTGGAGTAATTGGCTTGGGAGGTTTGTGAGAACATTAGATGGTTGGAGTAATTGGATGGGGAGGTTTGTGAGAACATTAGATGGTTGGAGTAATTGGATGGGGAGGTTTGTGAGAACATTAGATGGTTGGAGTAATTGGATGGGGAGGTTTGTGAGAACATTAGATGGTTGGAGTAATTGGATGGGGAGGTTTGTGAGAACATTAGATGGTTGGAGTAATTGGATGGGGAGGTTTGTGAGAACATTAGATGGTTGGAGTAATTGGATGGGGAGGTTTGTGAGAACATTAGATGGTTGGAGTAATTGGATGGGGAGCTTTGTGAGAACATTAGATGGTTGGAGTAATTGGATGGGGAGGTTTGTGAGAACATTAGATGGTTGGAGTAATTGGATGGGGAGGTTTGTGAGAACATTATATGGTTGGAGTAATTGGATGGGGAGGTTTGTGAGAACATTAGATGGTTGGAGTAATTGGATGGGGAGGTTTGTGAGAACATTAGATGGTTGGAGTAATTGGATGGGGAGGGGAGGTTTGTGAGAACATTAGATGGTTGGAGTAATTGGATGGGGAGGGGAGGTTTGTGAGAACATTAGATGGTTGGAGTAATTGGATGGGGAGGTTTGTGAGAACATTAGATGGTTGGAGTAATTGGATGGGGAGGTTTGTGAGAAAATTAGATGGTTGGAGTAATTGGATGGGGAGGTTTGTGAGAACATTAGATGGTTGGAGTAATTGGATGGGGAGGTTTGTGAGAAAATTAGATGGTTGGAGTAATTGGATGGGGAGGTTTGTGAGAACATTAGATGGTTGGAGTAATTGGATGGGGAGGTTTGTGAGAACATTAGATGGTTGGAGTAATTGGATGGGGAGGTTTGTGAGAAAATTAGATGGTTGGAGTAATTGGATGGGGAGGTTTGTGAGAACATTAGATGGTTGGAGTAATTGGATGGGGAGGTTTGTGAGAAAATTAGATGGTTGGAGTAATTGGATGGGGAGGTTTGTGAGAACATTAGATGGTTGGAGTAATTGGATGGGGAGGTTTGTGAGAAAATTAGATGGTTGGAGTAATTGGATGGGGAGGTTTGTGAGAAAATTAGATGGTTGGAGTAATTGGATGGGGAGGTTTGTGAGAACATTAGATGGTTGGAGTAATTGGATGGGGAGGTTTGTGAGAACATTAGATGGTTGGAGTAATTGGATGGGGAGGTTTGTGAGAACATTAGATGGTTGGAGTAATTGGATGGGGAGGTTTGTGAGAACATTAGATGGTTGGAGTAATTGGATGGGGAGGTTTGTGAGAACATTAGATGGTTGGAGTAATTGGATGGGGAGGTTTGTGAGAACATTAGATGGTTGGAGTAATTGGATGGGGAGGTTTGTGAGAACATTAGATGGTTGGAGTAATTGGATGGGGAGGTTTGTGAGAACATTAGATGGTTGGAGTAATTGGATGGGGAGGTTTGTGAGAACATTAGATGGTTGGAGTAATTGGATGGGGAGGTTTGTGAGAACATTAGATGGTTGGAGTAATTGGATGGGGAGGTTTGTGAGAACATTAGATGGTTGGAGTAATTGGATGGGGAGGTTTGTGAGAACATTAGATGGTTGGAGTAATTGGATGGGGAGGTTTGTGAGAACATTAGATGGTTGGAGTAATTGGATGGGGAGGTTTGTGAGAACATTAGATGGTTGGAGTAATTGGATGGGGAGGTTTGTGAGAAAATTAGATGGTTGGAGTAATTGGATGGGGAGCTTTGTGAGAACATTAGATGGTTGGAGTAATTGGATGGGGAGGTTTGTGAGAACATTAGATGGTTGGAGTAATTGGATGGGGAGGTTTGTGAGAACATTAGATGGTTGGAGTAATTGGATGGGGAGGTTTGTGAGAACATTAGATGGTTGGAGTAATTGGATGGGGAGGTTTGTGAGAAAATTAGATGGTTGGAGTAATTGGATGGGGAGGTTTGTGAGAACATTAGATGGTTGGAGTAATTGGATGGGGAGCTTTGTGAGAACATTAGATGGTTGGAGTAATTGGATGGGGAGGTTTGTGAGAACATTAGATGGTTGGAGTAATTGGATGGGGAGGTTTGTGAGAACATTAGATGGTTGGAGTAATTGGATGGGGAGGTTTGTGAGAACATTAGATGGTTGGAGTAATTGGATGGGGAGGTTTGTGAGAACATTAGATGGTTGGAGTAATTGGATGGGGAGGTTTGTGAGAACATTAGATGGTTGGAGTAATTGGATGGGGAGGTTTGTGAGAACATTAGATGGTTGGAGTAATTGGATGGGGAGCTTTGTGAGAACATTAGATGGTTGGAGTAATTGGATGGGGAGGTTTGTGAGAACATTAGATGGTTGGAGTAATTGGATGGGGAGGTTTGTGAGAACATTAGATGGTTGGAGTAATTGGATGGGGAGGTTTGTGAGAACATTAGATGGTTGGAGTAATTGGATGGGGAGGTTTGTGAGAAAATTAGATGGTTGGAGTAATTGGATGGGGAGCTTTGTGAGAACATTATATGGTTGGAGTAATTGGATGGGGAGGTTTGTGAGAACATTAGATGGTTGGAGTAATTGGATGGGGAGGTTTGTGAGAACATTAGATGGTTGGAGTAATTGGATGGGGAGGTTTGTGAGAACATTAGATGGTTGGAGTAATTGGATGGGGAGGTTTGTGAGAAAATTAGATGGTTGGAGTAATTGGATGGGGAGGTTTGTGAGAAAATTAGATGGTTGGAGTAATTGGATGGGGAGGTTTGTGAGAAAATTAGATGGTTGGAGTAATTGGATGGGGAGGTTTGTGAGAACATTAGATGGTTGGAGTAATTGGATGGGGAGGTTTGTGAGAACATTAGATGGTTGGAGTAATTGGATGGGGAGGTTTGTGAGAACATTAGATGGTTGGAGTAATTGGATGGGGAGGTTTGTGAGAAAATTAGATGGTTGGAGTAATTGGATGGGGAGCTTTGTGAGAACATTATATGGTTGGAGTAATTGGATGGGGAGGTTTGTGAGAACATTATATGGTTGGAGTAATTGGATGGGGAGGTTTGTGAGAACATTAGATGGTTGGAGTAATTGGATGGGGAGGTTTGTGAGAACATTAGATGGTTGGAGTAATTGGATGGGGAGGTTTGTGAGAACATTAGATGGTTGGAGTAATTGGATGGGGAGGTTTGTGAGAACATTAGATGGTTGGAGTAATTGGATGGGGAGGTTTGTGAGAACATTAGATGGTTGGAGTAATTGGATGGGGAGGTTTGTGAGAACATTAGATGGTTGGAGTAATTGGATGGGGAGGTTTGTGAGAACATTAGATGGTTGGAGTAATTGGATGGGGAGGTTTGTGAGAACATTAGATGGTTGGAGTAATTGGATGGGGAGGTTTGTGAGAACATTAGATGGTTGGAGTAATTGGATGGGGAGGTTTGTGAGAACATTAGATGGTTGGAGTAATTGGATGGGGAGGTTTGTGAGAACATTATATGGTTGGAGTAATTGGATGGGGAGGTTTGTGAGAGCATTAGATGGTTGGAGTAATTGGATGGGGAGCTTTGTGAGAACATTAGATGGTTGGAGTAATTGGATGGGGAGGTTTGTGAGAACATTAGATGGTTGGAGTAATTGGATGGGGAGGTTTGTGAGAAAATTAGATGGTTGGAGTAATTGGATGGGGAGCTTTGTGAGAACATTATATGGTTGGAGTAATTGGATGGGGAGGTTTGTGAGAGCATTAGATGGTTGGAGTAATTGGATGGGGAGGTTTGTGAGAACATTAGATGGTTGGAGTAATTGGATGGGGAGGTTTGTGAGAAAATTAGATGGTTGGAGTAATTGGATGGGGAGCTTTGTGAGAGCATTAGATGGTTGGAGTAATTGGATGGGGAGGTTTGTGAGAACATTAGATGGTTGGAGTAATTGGATGGGGAGGTTTGTGAGAAAATTAGATGGTTGGAGTAATTGGATGGGGAGGTTTGTGAGAAAATTAGATGGTTGGAGTAATTGGATGGGGAGCTTTGTGAGAGCATTAGATGGTTGGAGTAATTGGATGGGGAGGTTTGTGAGAACATTAGATGGTTGGAGTAATTGGATGGGGAGGTTTGTGAGAACATTAGATGGTTGGAGTAATTGGATGGGGAGGTTTGTGAGAACATTAGATGGTTGGAGTAATTGGATGGGGAGGTTTGTGAGAACATTAGATGGTTGGAGTAATTGGATGGGGAGGTTTGTGAGAACATTAGATGGTTGGAGTAATTGGATGGGGAGGTTTGTGAGAACATTAGATGGTTGGAGTAATTGGATGGGGAGGTTTGTGAGAACATTAGATGGTTGGAGTAATTGGATGGGGAGGTTTGTGAGAACATTAGATGGTTGGAGTAATTGGATGGGGAGGTTTGTGAGAACATTATATGGTTGGAGTAATTGGATGGGGAGGTTTGTGAGAGCATTAGATGGTTGGAGTAATTGGATGGGGAGGTTTGTGAGAACATTAGATGGTTGGAGTAATTGGATGGGGAGGTTTGTGAGAACATTAGATGGTTGGAGTAATTGGATGGGGAGGTTTGTGAGAAAATTAGATGGTTGGAGTAATTGGATGGGGAGGTTTGTGAGAACATTAGATGGTTGGAGTAATTGGATGGGGAGGTTTGTGAGAACATTAGATGGTTGGAGTAATTGGATGGGGAGGTTTGTGAGAACATTAGATGGTTGGAGTAATTGGATGGGGAGGTTTGTGAGAAAATTAGATGGTTGGAGTAATTGGATGGGGAGCTTTGTGAGAGCATTAGATGGTTGGAGTAATTGGATGGGGAGGTTTGTGAGAACATTAGATGGTTGGAGTAATTGGATGGGGAGGTTTGTGAGAACATTAGATGGTTGGAGTAATTGGATGGGGAGGTTTGTGAGAACATTAGATGGTTGGAGTAATTGGATGGGGAGGTTTGTGAGAACATTAGATGGTTGGAGTAATTGGATGGGGAGGTTTGTGAGAACATTAGATGGTTGGAGTAATTGGATGGGGAGGTTTGTGAGAACATTAGATGGTTGGAGTAATTGGATGGGGAGGTTTGTGAGAACATTAGATGGTTGGAGTAATTGGATGGGGAGGTTTGTGAGAACATTAGATGGTTGGAGTAATTGGATGGGGAGGTTTGTGAGAACATTAGATGGTTGGAGTAATTGGATGGGGAGGTTTGTGAGAACATTAGATGGTTGGAGTAATTGGATGGGGAGGTTTGTGAGAACATTAGATGGTTGGAGTAATTGGATGGGGAGGTTTGTGAGAACATTAGATGGTTGGAGTAATTGGATGGGGAGGTTTGTGAGAGCATTAGATGGTTGGAGTAATTGGATGGGGAGCTTTGTGAGAACATTAGATGGTTGGAGTAATTGGATGGGGAGGTTTGTGAGAACATTAGATGGTTGGAGTAATTGGATGGGGAGGTTTGTGAGAACATTAGATGGTTGGAGTAATTGGATGGGGAGGTTTGTGAGAACATTAGATGGTTGGAGTAATTGGATGGGGAGGTTTGTGAGAACATTAGATGGTTGGAGTAATTGGATGGGGAGGTTTGTGAGAACATTAGATGGTTGGAGTAATTGGATGGGGAGGTTTGTGAGAACATTAGATGGTTGGAGTAATTGGATGGGGAGGTTTGTGAGAACATTAGATGGTTGGAGTAATTGGATGGGGAGGTTTGTGAGAACATTAGATGGTTGGAGTAATTGGATGGGGAGGTTTGTGAGAACATTAGATGGTTGGAGTAATTGGATGGGGAGGTTTGTGAGAACATTAGATGGTTGGAGTAATTGGATGGGGAGGTTTGTGAGAACATTAGATGGTTGGAGTAATTGGATGGGGAGGTTTGTGAGAACATTAGATGGTTGGAGTAATTGGATGGGGAGGTTTGTGAGAACATTAGATGGTTGGAGTAATTGGATGGGGAGGTTTGTGAGAACATTAGATGGTTGGAGTAATTGGATGGGGAGGTTTGTGAGAGCATTAGATGGTTGGAGTAATTGGATGGGGAGCTTTGTGAGAACATTAGATGGTTGGAGTAATTGGATGGGGAGGTTTGTGAGAACATTAGATGGTTGGAGTAATTGGATGGGGAGGTTTGTGAGAAAATTAGATGGTTGGAGTAATTGGATGGGGAGCTTTGTGAGAACATTATATGGTTGGAGTAATTGGATGGGGAGGTTTGTGAGAGCATTAGATGGTTGGAGTAATTGGATGGGGAGGTTTGTGAGAACATTAGATGGTTGGAGTAATTGGATGGGGAGGTTTGTGAGAAAATTAGATGGTTGGAGTAATTGGATGGGGAGCTTTGTGAGAGCATTAGATGGTTGGAGTAATTGGATGGGGAGGTTTGTGAGAGCATTAGATGGTTGGAGTAATTGGATGGGGAGGTTTGTGAGAACATTAGATGGTTGGAGTAATTGGATGGGGAGGTTTGTGAGAAAATTAGATGGTTGGAGTAATTGGATGGGGAGCTTTGTGAGAACATTAGATGGTTGGAGTAATTGGATGGGGAGGTTTGTGAGAGCATTAGATGGTTGGAGTAATTGGATGGGGAGCTTTGTGAGAACATTAGATGGTTGGAGTAATTGGATGGGGAGGTTTGTGAGAACATTAGATGGTTGGAGTAATTGGATGGGGAGGTTTGTGAGAACATTAGATGGTTGGAGTAATTGGATGGGGAGGTTTGTGAGAACATTAGATGGTTGGAGTAATTGGATGGGGAGGTTTGTGAGAACATTAGATGGTTGGAGTAATTGGATGGGGAGGTTTGTGAGAACATTAGATGGTTGGAGTAATTGGATGGGGAGGTTTGTGAGAACATTAGATGGTTGGAGTAATTGGATGGGGAGGTTTGTGAGAACATTAGATGGTTGGAGTAATTGGATGGGGAGGTTTGTGAGAACATTAGATGGTTGGAGTAATTGGATGGGGAGGTTTGTGAGAACATTAGATGGTTGGAGTAATTGGATGGGGAGGTTTGTGAGAACATTAGATGGTTGGAGTAATTGGATGGGGAGGTTTGTGAGAACATTAGATGGTTGGAGTAATTGGATGGGGAGGTTTGTGAGAACATTAGATGGTTGGAGTAATTGGATGGGGAGGTTTGTGAGAACATTAGATGGTTGGAGTAATTGGATGGGGAGGTTTGTGAGAACATTAGATGGTTGGAGTAATTGGATGGGGAGGTTTGTGAGAACATTAGATGGTTGGAGTAATTGGATGGGGAGGTTTGTGAGAACATTAGATGGTTGGAGTAATTGGATGGGGAGGTTTGTGAGAACATTAGATGGTTGGAGTAATTGGATGGGGAGGTTTGTGAGAACATTAGATGGTTGGAGTAATTGGATGGGGAGGTTTGTGAGAACATTAGATGGTTGGAGTAATTGGATGGGGAGGTTTGTGAGAACATTAGATGGTTGGAGTAATTGGATGGGGAGGTTTGTGAGAACATTAGATGGTTGGAGTAATTGGATGGGGAGGTTTGTGAGAACATTAGATGGTTGGAGTAATTGGATGGGGAGGTTTGTGAGAACATTAGATGGTTGGAGTAATTGGATGGGGAGGTTTGTGAGAACATTAGATGGTTGGAGTAATTGGATGGGGAGGTTTGTGAGAACATTAGATGGTTGGAGTAATTGGATGGGGAGGTTTGTGAGAACATTAGATGGTTGGAGTAATTGGATGGGGAGGTTTGTGAGAACATTAGATGGTTGGAGTAATTGGATGGGGAGGTTTGTGAGAACATTAGATGGTTGGAGTAATTGGATGGGGAGGTTTGTGAGAACATTAGATGGTTGGAGTAATTGGATGGGGAGGTTTGTGAGAACATTAGATGGTTGGAGTAATTGGATGGGGAGGTTTGTGAGAACATTAGATGGTTGGAGTAATTGGATGGGGAGGTTTGTGAGAACATTAGATGGTTGGAGTAATTGGATGGGGAGGTTTGTGAGAACATTAGATGGTTGGAGTAATTGGATGGGGAGGTTTGTGAGAACATTAGATGGTTGGAGTAATTGGATGGGGAGGTTTGTGAGAACATTAGATGGTTGGAGTAATTGGATGGGGAGGTTTGTGAGAACATTAGATGGTTGGAGTAATTGGATGGGGAGGTTTGTGAGAACATTAGATGGTTGGAGTAATTGGATGGGGAGGTTTGTGAGAACATTAGATGGTTGGAGTAATTGGATGGGGAGGTTTGTGAGAACATTAGATGGTTGGAGTAATTGGATGGGGAGGTTTGTGAGAACATTAGATGGTTGGAGTAATTGGATGGGGAGGTTTGTGAGAACATTAGATGGTTGGAGTAATTGGATGGGGAGGTTTGTGAGAACATTAGATGGTTGGAGTAATTGGATGGGGAGGTTTGTGAGAACATTAGATGGTTGGAGTAATTGGATGGGGAGGTTTGTGAGAACATTAGATGGTTGGAGTAATTGGATGGGGAGGTTTGTGAGAACATTAGATGGTTGGAGTAATTGGATGGGGAGGTTTGTGAGAACATTAGATGGTTGGAGTAATTGGATGGGGAGGTTTGTGAGAACATTAGATGGTTGGAGTAATTGGATGGGGAGGTTTGTGAGAACATTAGATGGTTGGAGTAATTGGATGGGGAGGTTTGTGAGAACATTAGATGGTTGGAGTAATTGGATGGGGAGGTTTGTGAGAACATTAGATGGTTGGAGTAATTGGATGGGGAGGTTTGTGAGAACATTAGATGGTTGGAGTAATTGGATGGGGAGGTTTGTGAGAACATTAGATGGTTGGAGTAATTGGATGGGGAGGTTTGTGAGAACATTAGATGGTTGGAGTAATTGGATGGGGAGGTTTGTGAGAACATTAGATGGTTGGAGTAATTGGATGGGGAGGTTTGTGAGAACATTAGATGGTTGGAGTAATTGGATGGGGAGGTTTGTGAGAACATTAGATGGTTGGAGTAATTGGATGGGGAGGTTTGTGAGAACATTAGATGGTTGGAGTAATTGGATGGGGAGGTTTGTGAGAACATTAGATGGTTGGAGTAATTGGATGGGGAGGTTTGTGAGAACATTAGATGGTTGGAGTAATTGGATGGGGAGGTTTGTGAGAACATTAGATGGTTGGAGTAATTGGATGGGGAGGTTTGTGAGAACATTAGATGGTTGGAGTAATTGGAT
Source organism: Nemertoderma westbladi (assembly GCA_032718475.1). Lineage (NCBI taxonomy): Eukaryota > Metazoa > Xenacoelomorpha > Nemertodermatida > Nemertodermatidae > Nemertoderma > Nemertoderma westbladi. Next base: position 16,095 of record JAUCBJ010003983.1, read on the forward strand.
GGGGAGGTTTGTGAGAACATTAGATGGTTGGAGTAATTGGATGGGGAGGTTTGTGAGAACATTAGATGGTTGGAGTAATTGGATGGGGAGGTTTGTGAGAACATTAGATGGTTGGAGTAATTGGATGGGGAGGTTTGTGAGAACATTAGATGGTTGGAGTAATTGGATGGGGAGGTTTGTGAGAACATTAGATGGTTGGAGTAATTGGATGGGGAGGTTTGTGAGAACATTAGATGGTTGGAGTAATTGGATGGGGAGGTTTGTGAGAACATTAGATGGTTGGAGTAATTGGATGGGGAGGTTTGTGAGAACATTAGATGGTTGGAGTAATTGGATGGGGAGGTTTGTGAGAACATTAGATGGTTGGAGTAATTGGATGGGGAGGTTTGTGAGAACATTAGATGGTTGGAGTAATTGGATGGGGAGGTTTGTGAGAACATTAGATGGTTGGAGTAATTGGATGGGGAGGTTTGTGAGAACATTAGATGGTTGGAGTAATTGGATGGGGAGGTTTGTGAGAACATTAGATGGTTGGAGTAATTGGATGGGGAGGTTTGTGAGAACATTAGATGGTTGGAGTAATTGGATGGGGAGGTTTGTGAGAACATTAGATGGTTGGAGTAATTGGATGGGGAGGTTTGTGAGAACATTAGATGGTTGGAGTAATTGGATGGGGAGGTTTGTGAGAACATTAGATGGTTGGAGTAATTGGATGGGGAGGTTTGTGAGAACATTAGATGGTTGGAGTAATTGGATGGGGAGGTTTGTGAGAACATTAGATGGTTGGAGTAATTGGATGGGGAGGTTTGTGAGAACATTAGATGGTTGGAGTAATTGGATGGGGAGGTTTGTGAGAACATTAGATGGTTGGAGTAATTGGATGGGGAGGTTTGTGAGAACATTAGATGGTTGGAGTAATTGGATGGGGAGGTTTGTGAGAACATTAGATGGTTGGAGTAATTGGATGGGGAGCTTTGTGAGAACATTAGATGGTTGGAGTAATTGGATGGGGAGGTTTGTGAGAACATTAGATGGTTGGAGTAATTGGATGGGGAGGTTTGTGAGAACATTAGATGGTTGGAGTAATTGGATGGGGAGGTTTGTGAGAACATTAGATGGTTGGAGTAATTGGATGGGGAGGTTTGTGAGAACATTAGATGGTTGGAGTAATTGGATGGGGAGGTTTGTGAGAACATTAGATGGTTGGAGTAATTGGATGGGGAGGTTTGTGAGAACATTAGATGGTTGGAGTAATTGGATGGGGAGCTTTGTGAGAACATTAGATGGTTGGAGTAATTGGATGGGGAGGTTTGTGAGAACATTAGATGGTTGGAGTAATTGGATGGGGAGGTTTGTGAGAACATTAGATGGTTGGAGTAATTGGATGGGGAGGTTTGTGAGAACATTAGATGGTTGGAGTAATTGGATTGGGAGGTTTGTGAGAACATTAGATGGTTGGAGTAATTGGATGGGGAGGTTTGTGAGAACATTAGATGGTTGGAGTAATTGGATGGGGAGGTTTGTGAGAACATTAGATGGTTGGAGTAATTGGATGGGGAGGTTTGTGAGAACATTAGATGGTTGGAGTAATTGGATGGGGAGGTTTGTGAGAACATTAGATGGTTGGAGTAATTGGATGGGGAGGTTTGTGAGAACATTAGATGGTTGGAGTAATTGGATGGGGAGGTTTGTGAGAACATTAGATGGTTGGAGTAATTGGATGGGGAGGTTTGTGAGAACATTAGATGGTTGGAGTAATTGGATGGGGAGGTTTGTGAGAACATTAGATGGTTGGAGTAATTGGATGGGGAGGTTTGTGAGAACATTAGATGGTTGGAGTAATTGGATGGGGAGGTTTGTGAGAACATTAGATGGTTGGAGTAATTGGATGGGGAGCTTTGTGAGAACATTAGATGGTTGGAGTAATTGGATGGGGAGGTTTGTGAGAACATTAGATGGTTGGAGTAATTGGATGGGGAGGTTTGTGAGAACATTAGATGGTTGTAGTAATTGGATGGAGAGGTTTGTGAGAACATTAGATGGTTGGAGTAATTGGATGGGGAGGTTTGTGAGAACATTAGATGGTTGGAGTAATTGGATGGGGAGGTTTGTGAGAACATTAGATGGTTGGAGTAATTGGATGGGGAGCTTTGTGAGAACATTAGATGGTTGGAGTAATTGGATGGGGAGCTTTGTGAGAACATTAGATGGTTGGAGTAATTGGATGGGGAGCTTTGTGAGAACATTAGATGGTTGGAGTAATTGGATGGGGAGCTTTGTGAGAACATTAGATGGTTGGAGTAATTGGATGGGGAGGTTTGTGAGAACATTAGATGGTTGGAGTAATTGGATGGGGAGCTTTGTGAGAACATTATATGGTTGGAGTAATTGGATGGGGAGGTTTGTGAGAACATTAGATGGTTGGAGTAATTGGATGGGGAGGTTTGTGAGAACATTAGATGGTTGGAGTAATTGGATGGGGAGGTTTGTGAGAAAATTAGATGGTTGGAGTAATTGGATGGGGAGGTTTGTGAGAAAATTAGATGGTTGGAGTAATTGGATGGGGAGGTTTGTGAGAAAATTAGATGGTTGGAGTAATTGGATGGGGAGGTTTGTGAGAACATTAGATGGTTGGAGTAATTGGATGGGGAGGGGAGGTTTGTGAGAACATTAGATGGTTGGAGTAATTGGATGGGGAGGTTTGTGAGAACATTAGATGGTTGGAGTAATTGGATGGGGAGGTTTGTGAGAACATTAGATGGTTGGAGTAATTGGATGGGGAGGTTTGTGAGAACATTAGATGGTTGGAGTAATTGGATGGGGAGCTTTGTGAGAACATTATATGGTTGGAGTAATTGGATGGGGAGGTTTGTGAGAACATTAGATGGTTGGAGTAATTGGATGGGGAGGTTTGTGAGAACATTAGATGGTTGGAGTAATTGGATGGGGAGGTTTGTGAGAACATTAGATGGTTGGAGTAATTGGATGGGGAGGTTTGTGAGAACATTAGATGGTTGGAGTAATTGGATGGGGAGGTTTGTGAGAACATTAGATGGTTGGAGTAATTGGATGGGGAGGTTTGTGAGAACATTAGATGGTTGGAGTAATTGGATGGGGAGGTTTGTGAGAACATTAGATGGTTGGAGTAATTGGATGGGGAAGTTTGTGAGAACATTAGATGGTTGGAGTAATTGGATGGGGAGGTTTGTGAGAACATTAGATGGTTGGAGTACTACTACTACTAGGATCGGCATGCTGCATTGCAGCTGCATTTTTAAGAATGCTGTGCCGGCTTGTCAACAAAATTGCACCGCCACAACTCCCTATCACCCATGACATTTGCTAGATCATCCGCATCTTTAAGGCCAGTGTCCTTTAAGATGCGTCTCAAGAAAGTCATGGGCTGTCCACCATGCTTATTCACTCCATGAGGCTGCCAAAGTACAAGATTATGCACTGGCTGGTCCTCACGGCGAAAGCAATGTCCTGCAAAGCGGAGGCGATTTTGTTCTAGTGTCAAGCTTGGGGGAACCAATGAGACACCTCCAATGTTATATAGTGTCTGGTTGGAGATGTGTGCATTGTACTTGACACAATGTACCCGGCGTAGCATTCTTGTGAATGTGCCATCCAGAGATTTGGTGTCCTCAGCAGTTAGAGCCCAGCATGGACTCCCGTAGAGGAGTACTGGAACTACTGCTGCTCTGAATAATCGGACCTTAAGTTTTCGATTAATTCTAGGTGACTTCCAAATCCTGGAAAGCCTATTCAAGGCTGCCCATGCCTTTCCCTTACGTATTCGAAGGTCCTCACCTGACTTCCGGATCCATGATCCCAGGTAACAGAAGTCGTCCACATGCTCAAGCATACCATCCTTTGAGCTTATGCTCATCCGATCAGAGACTTGCTGAGGACTTTCAAAGTTAACTGTCAGAATTTTGGTCTTTCTGGAGTTAATAAAAAGACCAACACTAGAAGCAGCATGTTCTAATGAGCTGAGGAGCCGCTGGGCTCCCTCTAATGATTCTGAGAGTACTCCTAAGTCATCAGCAAAGTCTAGATCAGTTAGGTACTTGGCAGGATTTCCTCGACTTCTGGAGCCAGTAGGTGGAGTTATCATCACCCCATCATCATTATGATGATCTAAGGACATGCGTAGAACATAGTCAACCACAATAATGAACAAGAATGGTGCAAGTGTGTCTCCTTGGAGGACGCCCCATAACACTTCAAATGGTTCTGTGTCACCATCAACAGTAGACACAAATGTTGTCGAACCATCGTATACTGATCTGATTGCTGCAATAATTTCATCAGGAATCCCATATAATGAAAGTATGCTGAACATACGTGAGCGAGAGACTGAATCAAAGGCCTTGAAGAAGTCAACAAAGATAACAGCCAGATGCCTGTCTTTCTTTTTTGATAACTCTTCAATTATCCTTCTAAGTGCCAAAATGGGCTCCATGGTCCCACGACCTTTACGGAACCCATTCTGATTTCCACGTAGCAGTCTCTCAATGGGATCCCTGATGCGATTTAATAGAATTCTATTGTATAGTTTTGCAGCAATCGAGATCAATGAGATTCCCCGAAAAGAACCATAGAGTGTTAGGTTGCCCTTCTTGGGAACTGGCACCAACTTATTTGTTTTCATTTCTTGTGGGACTCTTGTTGTACGGTACATGTCTACTATGATGGGATAGATGAGCTTTAAACACTCAGGTATTTTAAAGACCTCAGGGGGAACACCATCTACTCCACTGGCACGATTGGTCTTAATGCTCTTTGCAGCAGCCTTCACTTCTGCAAAGGAGATATCGCCAATGGGAATATCTGGGAGTACAGACTCAGACACTTTTACTTCTATAAAGTTATCAGGCAATACCCTGTCATTATTGAGGAGCTTTTCAAAGTGGGCTTTCCAACCATTGAGGCGATCGGCTGGTGATTCAGCCTTAACCTTGGTGGTTGGTTGGCTTTTCCGCCCAGTAAGCAGATTGATCGATTTCCATGCCTGGGATGATTGCCTGCTGTCGTCAGCATCATTGATGGCATCAACCTGTTGGTTTATTAGCTCCTGTAGATTAACAGAGTACTGCCTGTTCAGGGACCTAGATGCAGCTTTAACTGCATTCTTGGCCGCTGTAGTCTGTTTGAGTCGGGACTCTTTCTGCGCCTTATGAAGGTCATTTCGGCACTTCTGAATTTTGTTGTCAGTCCAGGGGGCCCTTTTCCTGTTTCGAGGGTATACAGGAACTGTTTCTGCAGCTGCTAACTTAACTGCTTCTGTAAAGGCAGTATAGCCCTCACAGTGATCTGCCGCCTCAGAGGCAAGAGCCTCATACCTGTTGCTCAGCTGTAGTGTGAAGCTGGATCTCACACTTGGCTGTTGCAACAGAGAGGACCAGTCATGCCGTGGCAAGGCAGATTTCGTTGTTCTGCTAGCACGCAGACTAAGTCTTACCTTGGCCACAATAAGGCGGTGATCACTGGAGAAGGGTCGAAGTGTAAATGCATTACAGTCTTGTATAGAGCTCCTGTATTTCCTACGAAACAGAATATGGTCTATCTGGGACTTGTGACCACTGGGTCCACTATGAGTCCATAGCTTTCCAGTTCGCTTCTTGAACTGGG
>JAUCBJ010003984.1:0-15608 GCA_032718475.1 Nemertoderma westbladi
GACTCAAAGGAGATGCAAGTGATGCAACAACAGGGTTGTAAACATTTGGAATATTTTACCGGACAGTGTTGTTTAATGCACGTAATAACCTTGATACTCCATGCTTGAACACATTAAAAATAGACTAGACTGCGAAATGTCCCTTAAAATTAATATGTAGTGATACTCCTGTGCACCAAGTGGCAGTAGCGAACTATACCCTACAACGAAATATTTATTAAATTTTTAATACAGTACCTCTACCTATTTGTTTAATTTTTTCAATCCCAAAAAAAACATCTTTTTGTGTTAAATTGTAAAATAGCGTTTTTTTTATGTTTAATTGTTGTCCTATCTTTTACACGTTTTATTTTACCGTATTTTTGTGTTGTATCCTATAGAGTATTGTAAACTTCAAACTTGTCCCTTATTAATATGCTAGCTTTTAGTACTGTATGTTGTTGAAACCCTTGAACCTAAGTATGCTTTGCCGGTTTTTAATTTTATTTTAATGTAATTTAATTTTTTATATAATTAATATGCACCAACTGTAAGTACTGTAAATACACTATAATTTTAATTATTTTACTAATTTTACCTCAATAGGCTACCATTATCCTTATTTTTATTATAATAGTACATATACGCTTATAAACTTAGGCCTACTTTGCCATTGCCAGATATGTGTTAATTTTATTTCAATCTACTGTACGTGTACATGTACGTGCACAAAAATTGATATTTTATTGTTATTCTGGCGATATTAATAACATACCGAAACATAACATACAGTACAGCTATTATTATTCATTCAGACATACCGTTTACTCAGCATAGGCGTATACCGGACCACAGTGGGTGCGCAGCGGACGACTATTGTAGTAAAGTAGAACATAGTACATAAATACAAGGGCTTGGCCTACTGAAGTAGTCTTTAATATTCTTTATATAATTCTTATTGTAATATTTGAGTAATGTCAATTTATTATGTACACTTTATTTTACAACAAAAATGTACATGCAGTGTTTCTTAAGTATGGTAGTTGTTTCGTAATGTTTTACTTTTGGAATAAAACAACTACAACCTACTGTAGTACTACTGTACTACGGTTTACCGGCTCTGTATCCTTATTTTAATTTCACCCACCCACTACTTTCGTTCGTTTAAATAACCACTCGGATTTAGCACAATTTCCAAAAGTACTACTTTACAAACAAATGTCAATACTTATTAATGTTGTAGGCCTACAATTTTAGAATATATTTACATACATAGTTGTTGCAAATTACTCAAATATACGTAAATAAATAGTTATTAATCTTATTTATAAAATTTTTACTTTAATTTCATTTTTAGTAATTAATTCAGTTTTATAATTAAGTTCACTTAATTATATATATACGATATCAGATATAGTACAGTAGTAGTCTGTTAGTCGAGTCGTGCGTTGTAGTTTCACGTATAACACTTGTTAACCTGCTACAATTTACGAATAAAAACAGATTTTTCGCCCGGCACAGCATTTTGCATTGCTCAGAGCCGGCGCAGGATTTTTTGCACCCGGCGCCGCGTTCGACGCAGGAAAGAAAACTTTTCAATAGGCTGATAGGCTGATAGGCTGATAGGGGCCGCCGCCACTACCTGACTACTGTAAATATTACTGTTCAACACAGTCAGACTCTATTTTGAATTTAATTCTGTAATTTGTAATTGTAGGTACCCCAATCGTCAGATCGTGACATTCCACATTCCTGTCTTCAATACAGTACCGGTAGGCGGTAGCTACCTAACAATAACAGTATACCGGTCTGCCGCTGCCGGTACTGTATTTGCAGTATAATTAGCACAAAATGCAATAAAATTGAAAATAAGCCTGTAAGTACTGAAGTAGGCCTGGCCTACCTACACGGCTACACAGCTACACCTGTACACGCTACGCTACACAGTGCACTACTGCTGTACTGTGCACAGTAAAGTTAGAAAATTGAAAATAGCTGCAACAGTGCAATGCAGCAATGCGACGGACTGACGGAACAATTCGAATACAGAAATGTACCAGAATTCAGTACCGGTAGGTAGGAACTTAAACTCAACTCACCAATGGAATGCAATCCTATTTCCAAATTCTTTCATCATCCACAACCTCTGAAATCCCACCTCTTGCTTGGCCTTGCAGCGTTGCCGCTTGTCGTTGGCAGCTTGCAGCTTGGGGCCCTTGGCAACTTGGTAGGCCTAGCTGCCTAGTCACTTCCTCGACACTTGAATGACAGAATGAGGAGCTATGAACAGACAGATGACAGATGAATGTCAGCATGTACCGGTAGTTGGAAACTAACTACATGAACTAGGCCAGTATGCAGTAGGCCTACCGCTCCAGACGCCGCAGGCACCGTTCAGCGGTTTCAGCGTTTAGCAGTTACTGAGTTAGGTTTTTAGTACCGGCAGGATCTAAGTTCGTTTAGGCCTAACCGTTTGACACTGACAGTACTGATATCCTAAATAATAATTTTTAATGTTTTTTTAAGGTTTTTTTTATAAAATTTACCATCCTACCATCACACCAATTTGTAAGCCTCTATTATATTTCATATGTGCCACCAAGTAAGTGGCTTGTGGGACGGGGACTCTGTCGCTTCTGCATTTCTAGAGTTGGCAAATGGCAGAGCTTGGTTGATTATTTACGGCATGTCAATGTACAGAGTACGTACATGAGGGGCTTCACTTACAGTATGACTGCATCTTAATAACAATAACGTTTCTAATTATTAATTAGAGGTGCAGAGTGGGGGTGGGTAAAGTGATCGCGAAATGTGTTAAACATGTATAACACAGGACAGCCGGAGCGCCGGCAGGCCGGAATTCCTGAGAATCTTCTGAAACTCAGTAGCTACTTTTATCCTTACAGTCGAATTAACAGCTTATAACGAAAACTTTGCTGTCCTTTTCTCCTTTTCTGGGGCACAAACTCACGACCCTCTGGTTTAAAGACCGTCGCTCTAAACCACCCAAACACCTGACAACCTGAACCTGGACAACCTATACCTGCCCGCACATGTGGGGTGTGGGTGAACAAATACCGGAATTGGACCAATAAAGCTCTTATAGGAGATTTATTCGCTCGCTATAAGAAGGTTTTTTTTTATAAAAACCTAAAAACTTAGGTGCTAAAAAACATAACTTGCCAAAGGGGGGTGGTGTAATTTTCGGCGGAATCAAAATTTGTAAATTTTGCTTAAATAACAATTGATTACACCCAAAAATAAAACTCAACCTGTTATATTGTCTTTCGTTTATTGTTTTGGTTAGAACAACGTGCCAGTGTAATCTGCCTCGTTCAGTTAATTAAAATTTTAACATTGTGATGAGATAATAATTCGCCGAGATGGGATTTGCGGTAAGTCTAACCTAACAACCCCCCCCCCCCCCCCCCACCCCCAGCGGTTTGCTCTCGATTTGGAATGTGGCACAATATACAGTTACAATGTTCAAGTTAATGTTTAATGTTGATACTAACTAACTGGTGCTGTTAATACTACTGTAACTTTGTTTAGTAAATGTTGCAATGTACAATATAAAAACATAATGAAACAAAAATATAGTAAAAAACAATACTGCAATATTGTTAAAACACAATATTTAAAATTTACCGCCCTTTTCGCCTTTGGCTCATTCCATGTAAAGTGCGGGACATTCGTACTACTTTTGTGCATACTTATTATACTTTAGTACTGTACATCAAGAAAATGAACTAAAATATTATAATACTTGCGTTTCTTAGAAAAACCAATTATCGGTTCAGTAAAAAAAAGCAGTTTGGAATACCTGCAGCAGTTTATTTCTCAGAATTCTTGCATTAAAAAATTGTAAAGTGCGGGACGCGTACGAAATTGAAATTCTCAACTGTCAACTTTATTGCTAAAGTTCAGCGAATTGCGCAAAGTTAGTACATAAGCTTTTGTTTCGTGATGTTCCTAGATATGTAGGGAAAATAAATTAGCCTTTAGTAAGCTGGTAGGTAACATCAATGAAACAGGGGATTAGTTTAAGTGCAGCAAAGACAAGTAAAGTGTGGGACATTTCACTGTAAAGTGCGGGACACGTGCGATTTTATCATTTAAAAATACATTAAATCGTTAATTATTACATTATTCCGACTAAATCAGTGATAGTTATAACTTTTCAGTGAGATTGCCACATATAATTTGAACTTAAAGATGAATGACAATACAACTAACCCTAACCAAAATACTAAACCGAACCTACCAAACTTAGTTGGCCCTGTAAAGCCCCTTACTACTGCGTACATGTATAGATGTGACCGCCTATCAAGTAAGCAGACAAATTTATTTTTACAAATTTAAAGCATACAATTCCACTGGAGTTCCGGCCTATAGTACAGTGCACACTGCACAGTGATGAGGCGGGTGGGGGGAGGGGGGGTTAACAATTACGGCATGGATTATAGATATAATTAATAGGCCTCCAACATACGGCTGAGCGGGCTTTAATACGCCATTACGGCATTCCAATGTTGCGATATGTACCTAACTTAATAAAAGAGTGTTTATTGTTATTATTATGTATCATTAGACGCGGGAATTTTAAAACTCGAATAACAACACTCATGCAGTGGCATCCGTTCCTACAGCAGTACAGCAGTACAACAACTGTACCGGCACTATTGTTCTGATTAAGTAATTCTGCATTGTTTAGATAGGCCTCTAATTCAGTAATTGACGCCTTGCAGCCATATAAGCCTATATCAGTATATCGGTATTGTATTATTTATTTTATTTGGTTGAAAGCGGCAACTGTAGTATTTCGTTTGTGTTGGGTGATACAGTGATAGCTTGATTTGTTTGTTGTGATACCGCAACGACGGAGCTATGCCAAACGATAAAATATTCCCGTCGGATAATATCAACTTGCTGCGTCCCCCCGCCTCCCGGGACCACAAACCCGGCGACATTGAGCGGGGACACGCCTTGTTCAAACAGTACTGCGCCGGATGCCACACAATAAACCGAGACGGGCCGCATAAGTTCGGCCCAAAACTCTACGGCGTATTGGGTAGGCTAGCGGGAACAGCTGACGGTTACAAAAACTATTCCAAGGAAATGAAAGGAAGTCAGATCGTATGGAAGTTCGATAGTCTGTACCAGTGGTGTCTGGATCCGGAGGGGTTTGTGCGCGGAGCCAAAGGGTACCACAGCCATCACGCACAGGGAAGTCGGGACAATAAGTTCTGTCGTGACTTAGTAACATTCCTTCAAGGGGCATCAACTTTCCCGATTAAACCGGTGTTCAATCCAGATGATGACGACATAGATAACGAGTAGATCGGATGATCGCCTTACAGCTATTGTATTATTATTTTGTTTGTAATTCTAAATCAGGTCGCTATAAATATATTTTTATTTATTTAACAGCCGTTCTGCTTAACTCTGTAGGCCTAATGTAGTCCAACTGCTATTCGAAAGTAGGTGAAGTTTCTGTGTTTGAAGGCGTAGAACTTTATAGTCTGACTGATTCCCTAGACCCTAATCCTAATTATGCAATTTTAAAATTACCTATACTCTAAGTGCAGTTTGTAACCAAGGAATGCTCAAGTATAATTTTTTATTACTGTACTGTATATACTTGGGAAAAATCCTGCACTTTTTTCGATTCTGTTGTTATTATATTTACTACCGAATGCCAGCGAGGTTGAGAAACAGTTGAGAGAATATTTACAAAAATGTTATACTTTTTTCCAAGGCAATAAATACGTAATGTTATTCTTAAATTGGTACTTTTTTTGTTGCTGAATTATATAATAAAGGTTTAGTACTGTCCCTCGCTGATGCTCGGTAAATAAAATGCCTCGAGAATAGTGAAAAAAGTTTTTCTTTTTTCCCATGTAATAAATAATAATTATTATTTTTGTTTGTGTTTGTGTTCTAGATGATGGTGATCGATTACTATAACTATATTTATTTAATCGCATATCAATATACAATGAACTGATCACAAATCTCTTATCTCTTAAATCTATTAACACAAATCTCTTAAACACTAGCAAAGACAATACACAAACACAAATCTTATTTATGTTTGAATTAAAAAAAGAGTTCCTTCCAGGATTCCCGATTCTCCATGGTTGCTGCAATTTCGCTTCTTGCAATTCAAGTATCCCTTTTGCTAACATTGATTCACTAATTAAATATAAGTTTTAAGTTAATCAGTTACGGTAATTATAGCTACAGTAGCTTACATTAAAATAGCCTTATGCAGGTGCCAACCCATGCAACTTTTGGACGCTCATATCTCAGCTAATTTACGACGAAATTCAGATTGTGTTACATATTTGGAATCCTAGCATGGCTAGCTTTCTAACAGTCCCAACAAATCGCTAAAACGTAGAACAGCTAGCTGCTAAATAAAATTTCTGGCTCACCCAACAGGTTGAGGGATGTGAAACTATTCCTGTTTCAAATTTCATGAGGGGCCTAATCGCATTAAGATTTGTAGAAAAAAAATTTTTTTTTTTTTGGGGGGGGGGCAGGTACCTGAATAACGACACTGTATTGCTGGAAATTACAGGTCCGGTAAAGAGCGATAAGAACCATCAACCTACTGTATTTTGTATTTCCTTGTAAACTATTTTTGAACTCCAAAAAAATGAGATGTTGATATTATATTATATTATTTATGTTGAGAGTATTTGATGGCTGGGTATATGTACTGTATGTAGGCCCGCTATACTATACTGTACAGTATACCATGGAATGCAATATAGAGATTAGAGATTTATCGATCTCTATATAGCATTCCATGAGTATACATTTAAAGGTACATGTGGTCTATGTCTAATGTATTGAACTTATTGTCTTATTTTAGTACTGAACCGCTTGGAATATCTACTGAAAGATACATATTGTATACGTGTAGTTTTGGATGTACTACGCTTAGTTATTGGTAGTATCTACGCGTAGTTAATGTTAAAACTCTGAGACTGGTGATTTATGATCCGATGTGTCGAACTACGCGTATATATTTACCCAGATTGAACACTGTTACAGTGGGGTTTGACTTTTCCGCGTAGGTGTAGCCTACGCGTAACCTACGCGTAGGCTACGCGTAGCCGATGTAATGCAGTAAATTTTTGCATAAGTAACCAATGAATTAATCGAACTAGAGCTTTTATAAAAGAGAGGTATATTCAAATAAGATCAATATACTGATATACTGTATGACATATGAAGTTGTTTGGTATCATCTGGACACGAGCTACCGATGCAATACAGGGCCATAAGGACATGCTTGGAGAGAAGCATCGATATATATAATACAGAGTTGAACCGACCCATATCAACCTAATACCGGGCCCTGATGCCTGCCGACCCGTACCGCACTATTACCAACCTAAATTCGCTATGGAATTATAATCATCCCAGGCATGGAAATCGATCAACTTGCTTACTGGGCGGAAAAGCCAACCAACCACCAAGGTTAAGGCTGAATCACCAGCCGATCGCCTCAATGGTTGGAAGGGCAACTTTGAAAACTCCTCAATAATGACAGGGTATTGCCTGATAACTTTATAGAAGTAAAAGTGTCTGAGTCTGTACTCCCAGATATTCCCATTGGCGATATCTCCTTTGCAGAAGTGAAGGCTGCTGCAAAGAGCATTAAGACCAATCGTGCCAGTGGAGTAGATGGTGTTCCCCCTGAGGTATTTAAAATACCTGAGTGTTTAAAGCTCATCTATCCCATCATAGTAGACATGTACCGAACAACAAGAGCCCCACAAGAAATGAAAACAAATAAGTTGGTGCCAGTTCCCAAGAAGGGCAACCTAACACTCTATGGTTCTTTTCGGGGAATCTCATTGATCTCGATTGCTGCAAAGCTATGCAATAGAATTCTATTAAATCGCATCAGGGATCCCATTGAGAGACTGCTCCGTGGAAATCAGAATGGGTTCCGTAAAGGTCGTGGGACCATGGAGCCCATTTTGGCACTTAGAAGGATAATTGAAGAGTTATCAAAAAAGAAAGACAGGCATCTGGCTGTTATCTTTGTTCACTTCTTCAAGGCCTTTGATTCAGTCTCTCGCTCACGTATGTTCAGCATACTTTCATTATATGGGATTCCTGATGAAATTATTGCAGCAATCAGATCAGTATACGATGGTTCGACAACATTTGTGTCTACTGTTGACGGTGACACAGAACCATTTGAAGTGTTATGGGGCGTCCTCCAGGGAGACACACTTGCACCATTCTTGTTCATAATTGTTGTTGACTATGTTCTACGCATGTCCTTAGATCATCAAAATGATGATGGGGTTATGATAACTCCACCTACTGGCTCCAGAAGTCGAGGAAATCCTGCCAAGTACCTAACTGATCTAGAACATGCTCATTAGAACATGCTGCTTCTAGTGTTGGTCGTTTTATTAACTCCAGAAAGACCAAAATTTTGACAGTTAACTTTGAAAGTCTTTAGCAAGTCTCTGATCGGATGAGCATAAGCTCAAAAGATGGTATGCTTGAGCATGTGGATGACTTCTGTTACCTGGGATCATGGATCCGGAAGTCAGGTGAGGACCTTCGAATACGTAAGGGAAAGGCATGGGCAGCCTTGAATAGGCTTTCCAGGATTTGGAAGTCACCGAGAATTAATCGGAAACTTAAGGTCCGATTATTTAGAGCAGCAGTAGTTCCAGTACTCCTCTATGGGAGTCCATGCTGGGCTCTAACTGCTGAGGATAACAAATCTCTGGATGGCACATTCACAAGAATGCTACACCGGGTTCATTGTGTCAAGTACAATGCACACATCTCCAACCAGACACTATATAACATTGGAGGTGTCTCATTGGTTCTCCCAAGCTTGACACTAGAACAAAATCGCCTCCGCTTTGCAGGACATTGCTTTCGCAATGAGGACCAGCCAGTGCATAATCTTGTACTTTGGCGTCTCATGGAGTGAATAAGCATGGTGGACAGCCCATGACTTTCTTGAGACGCATCTTAAAGGACACTGGCCTTGAAGATGCGCATGATCTCGCAAATGTCATGGGTGATAGGGAGTTGTGGCGGCGCAATTTTGTCGGCTAGCCGGCACAGCATTCTTAAAAATGCAGCTGCAATGCAGCATGCCGATCCTAATAGTAGGGCCCTGATGCCTGCCGACCCGTACCGCGCTATTACCAATCTAAATTCGCTATGGAATTGTATGGCTCAACCAATAAATATTCTTTGTAGAATTACTTTAAAACAGAATTATTGTTGTCCGTATAAGTGTTCCTGTGGGTAATGTTCAATTTCAATTTTATTAAATTTCAATTTATATGTTATAAATTCATAAAAGAGTGTTTTTTTACATTTATTATTATTTAAAGCTTCAACAACTCCTTAGATCCCTGGGTTGTGCGAACCGCGCTCCTATACATGGAAGCAGACTCACGTCGATCGTGATGGATATTGGATAATCCTTTGCCAATAACTCATACGTGGGACGATTCGATTTACCTTGCTATTTTCATATTTAGTGTCATTAGTCATTACAATGCGGTAAAAGTAATAACTATTTATTTATTGCATGGTAATGTAGAATATTATTTTGACAACTATACTCGAGATATTTTATTTACCGAGCGAAGAGCGAGGTTAATAAAGAATCGAGAGCATATTGAAAATATGTTTAACTTGAAATATGTATGTACAGTAATTTTATCGAATTTTATCGTAATTTTATCTTTAACGACGTTATTTATACCTGTAATTATACAGTATATTAGTTTCATTTAGTAAATGGCAAGTTAAAATATTATTACTGGAATACGTTGTCAATACGTTGTGCGATTGTACTACACTGTACGTACTTGGCTTAGCTGACGTTGGACTTTTGAATGGTTCTGTTCTGAATGCGTTGTCAAGCAGTAAGGTAAGGCCTGTCCTTTTGAAAGTTATATGAATTAACCTTCCCCCGGTATGGTAAAAAATTGTCCATCACTGGTAACATGGGGTATTTTTATACCCCAAATTGATAAGACATTTTAAGTAACATTAAACAGAAAAACACTTGCAAGCCCCCTCCCAGAATTTGCCAAAAGAGGAAAAAATAAGTTCTGAATTTTTTTTTCAATTTTGTTGAAGTCTACCCAACGCTCAGGCTCAATACCACCAAAGTTATCCCACTACAATCGCGATCATCGTTAACGTCGCGATGGGGCGTTTTGCAACAAGATACTATCATAGCGAAGCATTATGTGAGAGTGTTTCTCATTAAGTACGTTTTTTAGAGGTGTTACAGTATAGGTCTAAGTATACCATTGCAGTTCCAATCAGCATAAAATGAGTCAAATACCACCACTAAAAGTCAACAAGGTGATATATATACAGATATATCACCTCGCAATAGCACAAGATCTTGAATTGTAATGCGAAATAATCATAATGTAATTCATAATACTGATAATTTGGTCTTAAACGTCAAAGTTAAAACATCCCTCTACTGTAGTACAACTAAATCGACCGTTGTGGTTCCAATGAAACCAAAATGAGTCACAAAGCACCACTAAACGAGCACCATAACGTTATTCAATACAGCAACAAATGGGGTATTTTTATACCCCATCTTACCTAACTAAGTTGTTTTCAAATTAAGGGCCCAAAACATTTTCATAAACAAAATTTTATGGGATTGACCCACACAATCGGTAGATTACAAGATTTTTGGAAGATACTATGAAGCTGGACATACATGAGAGAAATATCAAAATTTATCCCCTTGGGGTATTATTTTACCGGGGTGAGGGTTAAAATTACGTTACGTTCGTGGTAGCATTTCAACTTGTGCTAAAATGTGCTATGCAGGTTGTACGCCATGCGCTAACGCTGGAAGGGCAGGCGCAGATATGTGCATCTCGTCGGTGCCGTCGTTATAGCATCCCCTAAGAAAGATAGATTACATCACTGCACCAGTAATGCCTGACTACAGGATGCTGAACTGCCCTTATCATAACACACCAAACAATGCTAAACAACTTTATATTGTTTGTTGGATTGAGCATATTTGAATTTACCTCTCTTTTATAAAGGTTCTAATACGATTCATTCATTGGTTACTTACGCAAAAATTTACCAACGCGAAACTGCATTCCATCCAGCCATTGCCTACGCGTCGCTACGCGTAGGCTACATCTACGCGTAGGCTACACCTACGCGGAAAAGTCAAACCCGTTACAGTGTCAGTTGGTACTCGACGTGGGGACTGACATCGATTGCAGGACTGTCTGACTGCTGGCTGTACATCTCTGCAGCTGCACTGCATCTACAGATCTACAATCTACGTGCCGTGCTGCCGTGTGCGGTACAGCTGTACAGCAGTATGCCTATAGCCGTTTAATACTGGAATACTGTACCGGAAATACTGAAATATTACCGGTGTAACAGCGGATTCAGTCCCCCGAAGAATCGGTCCCCCCGGACCGGATCTGCTAGCGGATTTAGTCCCCCGGACCCAATCCGCTAGCAGATTTGGTCTCCCTAGGACCAAATCTGCTAGCGGATTGGGTCCTCGTTCGCGGATTTGGTCCCCCCATGTAATTGCAATAAATTCAAAATACACTGCCAGACTGCTCCGTTCCCTTCCTTATTGTCAATGGTTACAGTACTGGCAGACCGGTTATTCAGTATGTATCGTTTATTGTTCTGGTTAGAAAACCTTGTCTGTGTAACCTGCTCCTCCCCAATTTCGTAGTACGATAAATTTATTGTAATGACAGAATGAGGTTATATTGTTTTAGCCTTTTTATTATTAGAAAATATATCCTCCCCACCTTCAAACTAATACCGGTAATATGAATGAACATGAATGAATATGAATAACTGTTACTCAGTTGGGTTTAGGTGTAACAGTTGAACTGATGCGACTATATCAGTATATACGGATGGGGGAATTTAATTTAACGCAGTAGCTCGTAGCTACTGCAGTTTTAACCAGTCTGCAGGTCTGACCGATAATTTAATGCATAAGCTATGCTGCTATGTCAGTACCAGTACTGCTACACTAAGCAAGCACTGTCTGACTGTACTGTAAAATTATAATTTAAGGGGGGACTCAATCTGCGGAGGGGGGACAGAATCCGCTAGCGGATTCGGTCCCCCCGGACTCAATCCGCTAGCGGATTCGGTCCCCCCGGACCATATCCGCGGGGGGACAGAATCCGCTGTTACACCGGTACTGGTTTACCATATTTCAGTACTGCAGTAGGCCTAAATACTGGTAGCCTAAGTATACGGAATGCGGTACGAATCGCTGAATTACAGAATTAGGCCTACCAAAACGGCAAAACATAAACAAAATACCTAGGAAGCTAGGCCTACCTCAACTTCCTCCACCATCTCCTGGCCAAAACAGCAAAAGAAGAAGAAGAAGAAATGCAATTGGACCAAGAAGAACGTTTGATTGTTGACTTAAAACAGAAAACCGATGATATCAAAGAATGGGTTGAGCTGTATAAGAATGCCAGACGAATTCTCATGAATAAGCAACGGAAGGAAAGGGAGGATAAGGTACAAACACAGCAAAGTGAGTGCCAATACAATCCTTCGAATCTGATACCGGTAACTTATTTTTTAACGGTATTAAAAATTCAGAAATTGGAACGTTCTGCTTGATGAAATAAAAAACCTAGATACAGAGATAATCAACATTCTTTTAAATCAGCAGTTAAATCTCACCTCCGTGTGCAATGTAAAAATAGGTACCGGTACAATAGTCCTACCGGTACAGTAAGTTATGCGTTTATTAATTATTTACTATTTATACTGTAATTACGTTTTATAATAAATTGTTCTGTGCATAGTTACATCTTTATCGTTGAGTCGGGCATTGTCACGCTCTCGGTAAAGTTGTACGTTGTGTAATTTACGTTTTATTTTTGTTTTAGGTTAGCGTACCGGTAGTCTAATATTGTATTTTTAACCAAGTAACATAAAGGACCCCTTTGGAAATAAGCTGCAAAGCTTTAGGGGCAATCCTAATCCTGTATGTTATGTTGGACAATACGTACATTGTCGATCCCGAGCTATCTCTTGCACTACCTAATTATGTAGTCCTGGCATCTGATTTAGTTTGTTTTCTCTAATGTTGTTAATTATTTCCGCAGCCAACCGAAGTTACCAAGAGATACTGGGTTGTCTCGAGTTTATCTGTAAAGCAGTCGGGTTAAAGTTCACTTTGGGAGCTTCGGGCGAGGTGTTTCTGTCATCCGATGTTTATTATCTGGAAGTTAAACTCGTTCCTGGTAGTAACGGGTCGGCAACTGTAGACCAGGTTAGGGTTAATGTAATAGGGGTTGGTGGGCGAAACAAAAAAAAGTTTCTTACAAAAATGTAATTTGATTTAAATACTTAACTTTTGAGTTTTGACACTAAATATTTATGAGATCCATCACCTGCGTTACAAGTAACTTTAATAACGAAGGCAAACCAGGAAGATTACCTGCTAGTTTTGTATCTTATTGATTTATTGAAGTATTGGTTTGTCTATGTAAAGTACAATCTTAATCAGTGTTCGGTCTCGCAGGTTCAAATCTTTGTTAGATCCGTGTTTCCATTTGAATGCTATCAATCATGTTGTAATGAAATCGTCTTATATACTAAACAAGTTGAAAAGTAAAAACGCCATTCTTAATCGCGATTGATTTTTGACAAAAAAAACGTCCTAAAAACATTTTTTTTATTTTTTTGTATCCTACAAACTTTATTATAGCTAAAGATTAAAAGCGAGAATATATAAAATAAAATATCCACGAGGTCCCATCTGTGAGACGACTATATATTTATTCCCTTTCAGGTTCAACTGAATCAGAATTCCGGAGAAAGTAAAAATGTTTCTGAGTTGTGTAGTTTACTTCGGGATGGTTCGTTTAATGAGTTTATGTCTCACGTGCAGGGTTTACAGTCATTGTATTCGTTGGGAGGAGATACGTAAGTTTATTAGGGCGCTGCTCTAACGAGCAACCACGATTATTTGTCTTCCGTGTGTATCTGCCTGCACTTCTGTATGGTAATTCTTGTTTTTAATTTAATTTAATAGTTCCATATATTAATTCTTGTGTTTTCCAAACCTTTTATAAATTATTCCAAACTTGGTTCTTTTAGTAGGATATAATTTATACATTCTTAAACACATTGGGTTCTCACATACTTACATAAGTTCTTAGGGAATTAATTTGTCTCACCAGGAAACAGAAATCTCGTGTTTATTCGGCTCTAGTTTCCATGGAAACTGACATGGAATCTTTGGCGGCCATTCAGAGCCAGGGGCATCCTTGGGACCCGGTCACCATGGTGCAACGGGGTACAGTTGGTTACGTAACTCCCAGAGTCGCTGGACTTCGTATGAAGTTGACTTTCTACGCCACTCCGTACGAGATGCTAGACCCTGTTACTAAGGGATGGAAACTTATACCAGTTGATGGTTAGTCTTATCAATTCGATCAATTTCCAATCAATATATATCCATAAACAATAACAATACACACAAATTATCTGGTGACCATCATAACCCTTGCCAATTAATGCACATTATATTAAATTGGAACTAATATTACTCGTTACTGGAGCATCAATGGTGCGGCAGTAATAAACTTGGCAGGTATAACTATAATCGTGTTTCATTTAACTTAAAATGTTTATGGCAGGAGCACAGTATAATAGCTATGCTAGTAAACTACTGTCCCCATGTTTGGGGAGTTTGGGGGGGGGGGGGGGGGGTGGATAGCTGCTATGGAAAGTGATACCAGTGGTTGGTTGATATAATTCATTGTCACCTTATATATGACACTACCGGTCAGTAATGGTTGACCGATGCGCCTGTAAATAGCCTCTCGTCAACAAGTCAACCCCACCGACTAGCGGTACTGGCTGTTTCAGCTGACGGGGCTCTGTCGAACAACGCGTCCCTGATAGCAGTAAAGGGGGTCTCTTTATTGAGAGGCAGTATTATTATTGCCGCGGAACTGCCCCAACTCATCACCTCTCCCACTCTCGCTCTCCGACGAAAATGAACATAAAATCAACATACACCAACCCACTACCCTACCCCACACCGCGACACCCACCCACACCTACGATCTGAAATTGAATCATATTGAGATTGAATCATACAACTAGAGCGTTAAGCTTGCAAGACGAATGCATGATTTACAGAGAATATCGGCCATAATCTCACTTAATGGAATACTGTACATATTGTACCGTACTAAACTTATACTAAATTAATTGCAATGCTCACCTATCATTTCGCCGAGTGTCAATACATACTCTTACATACTCATGCACAAAACAATCCATCTAAGCACTTCTTCCCAATTAACAGATTACCATTACATCTCACTATACCACATCAAAAATCAATGTCGCACAACCACTGCGTTTTCATAACATTTATAATTATATCAACAACCCAAAGATACCCCATTTGCTATCATCTTATTGATAAAGCGCGATTTTATTGATGGAGATAAAATTATACCCCTGTTATATTGAGTATTCACCAAGCATCAACCTGAAAAGAACAAACCAACAACATGTATGGGAAATTTTTTATAACGAATAAACATGTCAAC
>JAUCBJ010003985.1:0-60288 GCA_032718475.1 Nemertoderma westbladi
CCGCGCGCTGACCAAACTCAGTCTGAGAGACTCAGCTGCGGAGAAACTGAGTAGCGCTGGATTTGCCGTGTTTCAAGACGTTTGTATACAGAACTCACATTCATCTGTTATACAAAGACCCCGAATACCTACAGGTTATTCTGTCGTGGAAATACAGACAGTGGATCCACTTACTGAGACAGACGCACCCACTTCGTCTATACAGCTGGAGGATGAACCAGTGTGCTTGGAATCAGAAGCGATTCAGCCTACAACTTCCCGGAGCAGTGACAATGATTATGTCATAGAGTGGTATCAAGGTCCACAGCGTCTCACAGCGTACGATTATCGACACGCCAACTACGTTTCTCGAAAACGTTGTCGATTATGCGCATCGAGAGACCACTTCACTCCTCTAGACTCGAGCGTACCTTGTTCCTATTTCCTCGAACAACCGATGATGGAAATATATTGTGCTTATTGCCGGCTTAATAACTCTCATATATTTGCAGTCTGCCCACAATTTATGACTCAATGTCACTACTGTCAACTTAAAGGACATGAAAGTTACAATTGTCCCTTTAATCGCGATTTAGAGAGCGTAGACGAGATAATCACCCTGCGATACATCCGAGCTTGGGAAGCGAATGCGGATTTACATTGCGAATCTCGACATCGCTATTACCCTGGACGAGCTTACGAGGGAGTTTACGCGTTCCATCCTTATCTATTCGCGTCGATTGAACAGAAAACACGCGTACCAAGTTACGAGTTAATGAAGCGTGTTGGTGAGTGTATTTCCACCAAGTTTGTCAGGAAATACCTTAGAAACGTTAACCCTAATGATATAACCACATATCACCTGATCAATTTTATCCGTCATGACCCTGAGTATGGCGACATCTTTGTGAACTCGCATCCTGAACTACAGGAAATATCTCGGCGACCATATGAATATCGAACCCGAGAACGCGAGCTGGAGAGAACCATTAAACCGAGAAAGTTCCTCACCACTCACGGTCCACCCACCGCTAGTGTCCAGACGACCCGTCAAGGACCCGTAGGAGCTGCTGTCCTGAGACGCGCCCTAAAGGCCGTTAGACCTCGCTCCCCCGAGGTTGATATTAATCAACCAGGTACTTCGACCGGCGGGTATACCGATCGTAACCCTGCACCTTCTGATGCAATTATATTGCACCCTTCGCCTAGGAGCTACAGCCCTCCTCGTAAAGTGGCTCGCCCCAAAGAGAAAAGGACTCTTGCTAGCTTTCTCCTCCCACTGGCTTTACGTTACATTTTGGTGGTAGTTATTGTGTTAGTTACAATGAAATGTCCTTCTGCAGATTATATTGTTACATTAGTTGCCTCTCAACATCTGCTATGATCAGCTGTCTCTGTCAGCTATCATACAGCAATACTGTATTGAATTGCGGGTCCGTTCATATATACAGTATTTGTACTCCTGCATACTGCACTTCTGCATTTATCAGTTTATTATTATACATATAAATCTGACGATATGTTATTGATTTGGCATAGCCTCACACCCTGAGTTATTATTCCCACATGCTCCTTCCCCTTAATTTACAATAAACCAAATCAATTTCCCATAAGTGACATAGATTTATATTCAATTTTTGCATTTCGGAATGTTTCTCTCAAGAATGGCCAATAAATCTTTGGGGTACTTTCGGGTTTCACATGTAGAAATTATCGCTCTTTCTAACCATCAATATGGCGAATTCGCAAAGTTAATTTGAAAATAATACTGAACTTGGGAGAAACGAAATTGCAACAAATGGCTCTTCTCTCTTCTACTGTATATTATTGTTTTAAAATTATTTTGAATTTTAACAAATAATTTCATTTTATTGCGCATTTTATTTTATTTATAATTAATCTTTAATAAAATGAAAGATTTCATATTTGAAACCATTTCACTGACTGTATAATATACTTAAACTAGCTGGCAATACCCGATGCGGATTACCCGGTATTCCGCCGGCATCGGTACCTAACGTGAATTAATCTTTTCGAAAAGTGGCCTATAATGAGCGCTCGTTAAGGTTATACTCACATGCCAAGTCCCAGCGCAATCCCTCCGCCCGTAATGGATGAGTTCGAGCACAACCGACAGAGAGAGACATAATTTGACATTTATAGGTATAGATTAAAATCAAATACATAGTCCTATATGACCATTACATGGCATATTCCGCCTTCCGTAATCACATAAATCGAGGGGATTTTTGTTTAAAAAAAATACAATTTTTAGATAAAATTATTTGCTTTGAGTGTTGGTTGACTGTAATGGGTTACATATAGCCAGTACATTCTATTGTAACTGTAGGGAGATGGCATATCCTGGATTCGCCCTTTGAAACTCATACAATACAGCATTATTGATTATAAAGAATTGATTATGTTTTTGAGTTAAATAACAATTTTGTTCAATTGTAATCATTATGTTTATCTTGATTATGTGCATTGTTATTATTAATTCGTTTTATACATATAAGCATATAGGCAAGGTCTGTGGGTAAACAATTGGTTTATTTGATATTGCTATATATATTTGGTGTAATTTGTTAAAAGTGGTGTCCTATTGGCAGTAGGGCGGGCAATAAACAACTACGTGGTTTATTTCAATACCCTGTCAGTTTTATTATTTTCAAGATGTCGTTTTGCATGTGATCTCTAACGAAATAACTTGGTGCACTGACACGAACAACCTGAAGGTCATCAGCTTGATCATACCTAGAATATTCAAAGCAAAGTTGTGCACAAAATACAAGTAGTGAAATGGGAAATATTTGTCCAGCTTTATCAGATAGAGTCAACAATATCTTACTAACCATTGGAAATTCAGCTGCAGGTCGAAAGCTGACATTATGCCAGCACAAATTCATGACTTATGGAATGTGGATTGCTTTGGGTGCTGCATTTACAATAAACTTAACAATTGGGACACTTTATACTTTCACTAATCTAGTGCCCTATTTGGTCTCGTTTCTCAGGTATAGGAACATACAATGTGGAGAAGAGGATTGTCAATATGTAGATATGGGGTGGTTTCAAGCAGCGTGGAATATAGGATGCGGATTGGCTATGTATCCCGCTGGTATATTGTATGAGAATAAAGGTATTCGTTTGACTTGCCTACTGGGAACATTTATAATGAGGTAGGGTATATCTTTATTTACTGCAAATGTTTCCGTGTGTAAATTTTGATAAACTAAGAATGGTGAACGCGGCCAAAAAATCAAATCTATAAGACGTCGGGCAATTTGTTGTTAATTTTTAGTTTTTTACAATTTTCTTTAACTCCAGTGTGAATCTCTTCTTTATCTCTAGATATTGAACAAATATCTAGCAAATTGAACACAAGCAAAAAGAGTGACCTCCATTGCAAATTGACCGCAAGTGAAAAACGTTTCATTTATTGTTTTGGTTAAAAATAGTGCCACTGTAACTTGGTCATTTCCCTTAATACTTTAAATTAAATTATTTTTTTAAGCCCTCTAAACACATAGTTGGAGTTTGCAGTCACTTTACAAATTACCGCAGTTTAGGTATATTCACAACATCACTAACCATTGATTACTCATTTGAATTCGCTGTTGTGACGTATGGAGGATTGTTTGGTGCCGGCTCAAGTTTCATTTACCTACCTTGTCTCATCAATTCCATAAAATGGATCCCACGACACAAAGGTTTAGCGGTGGGAATCGACACGGCCGGTTTTGGTCTCGGTGCATTCATATTCAACAGAGTAAGTGATCATATTAGTATAGCATTCATATGTAATAATGTATCAATAGCGAAAAACTCTGCAACAGAGTGCTAATCAAATATTTGAAAAGAAATGTTTAAATTTAGTGAAAAATGAACATAAATGCAGCTCTTTAATAGGGCTTTTCATATCTAAACTAAACTTTCGGACACAATCTTTGAAATTTAACAGCGCTTTAGAACCGATACATGGGATTAAGCACAATATAAATGAATGATTTATTATTATTTATCATTATTATGATGAACTTATAGAGGCCGTCGGAGAGGGCAGGGTCCATGGTACCCAGGATAGAGGCTGCTATGCCGATCAGAATTACAATAAGGATGTGTTGGAGGAGAAACAGATGGGAGTGAGGCACCTGAGTGACTGAGTGGAGGCAGTTTCCAACCTTTGTTAGGAATGCAGCCATCTCAGGGCTGGGTTAACCAAGGCTCAAAGGCCACCGGGTGGAAGAGGTAGCCACAGTTGACAAGTTCCTAATATTTCCTGATCTTTCAGTTCTCAGCCTGCTCAACTACATGGGGGCCTGTCACTGCACTCTGGATGAGGTGACTTGGAGCAAGGGGATCGACGACAGGAGCATTAGAAGTTATTGTCTGCCCATGGCTCCACGGGACAAGGCTGACGCCGTTGATGCGCTGTGGGGCTTGGTTACTTTGCAGCTGAGGCATGTGGAGACAGAAACCCACAACTGAGAGTTTGTGAGTTTCAGTACCAATGATGTTACTGGGATGGCGTCCAGCCAGTAACCAGATATTGGTTCAAAAACTGCATTGAGATGGGTGATCACCAGTTGTGTCACTGTGGCTGAATGCAGAGTTGCGCAGTCGAGGTACCAGATGTAAAGAGGAAACTGAGGTCTCCACTGTGTAGTTGTAGACGCTGGTGTAATACTCGTACACAGTCTCGAGAAGGGTGTCTCTCCATACAGAGTTGAAAGCGTTGCTGAAGTTGATTTATTATATTATTTATTTAGATCATTTTAGTTGATTCATTAACATCTAGTCCCTCTAGATTATCGAATATTTCCTTCTTCTTATCATTTAATGCCTGATTTTCCACAATATTCATACTGCAGCTCGCTATTTGCTTCAGTTAACCAGTTGTTATGGACCCACTTCAAAAGATGTACATAGTCACACAAAATAAATAGACTATCCTTGGTCAGCCTAGGTTTACTGTCAATAATGGGGAAGATCTTAATAAACTTATGGTTAACCCTATTGCCATCAACTATGATGACTTTAACTGTTCCATTTCCTCCTGCTATTGCATCAAGAACACCTTGATACTGGGTGTATTGATACATTGAGTCTAAGCATGACACATATTTTCAACTTAAACATGGATGAGGATCCACCAAACATACACTTTATCTGGACACACAGCATGGAATTAGCCAATTTCTGGCAGTTGAATATTGCAGAAGAGAAGTGTAAAGTATTATCGATAGGAAACTGTACAAATAAATCCAATTATTACATCTTATATTTAGGATCAAGGATCAAGGATAAACTTCCATTATCTCTCAGATCCCTTACCTTATATAAATATAAGTGTAGTAGCTGTGATGCTACTTATATTGGCGAATCAAAACGCCATTTCAAGGTAAGAGTATGTGAACATATTGGTATATCTCCCCGAACAGGAAGACCCACATCCGCTCCCAGACACTCAGCAATACATGATCACTCCCTAGAGTTTGATCATAAGGTGTCCTTTACCGATTTCACGGCTATAAGTAGGGCCAACACAAATTATGATCTTCTCATTAAAGAAAGTCTATATATCAAGCATGAGAAACCTACTCTTAATATCCAAGGGACGTCCTTTCCTTTACACCTGTTCCAGTAAATTATCTTTCCGCAACCCATCCCCATCCTTGCCCCCCCCCCCCCCCCCCCCCCCCGACCGAGCACTTATGTACCTACCTACACTAAACATTAATTCTAAATATTGTTTTTTCACTATCTTACGTGCACCTACAATACGTTTTGTTTTGATTCACCTATTTGTTTTTATATACTGTAGTTAGGTAACCCCAATAATTATGTACAGTATCTATATGTTTTACGTTTACCCATATACATACTGTACCTGTAATCAATTCTGCTATAATAATTACTGCCTACCGGTATCTGTTGCATACTCCTAATAACTTTAATTTTACATGATTCTGAATTCTGATATTGTTGTATTTAAATCTATTGCAGTACTGTAGTATAAATATGTTAATTTGTTCATTTTTACTGTCTGTTAGCCTACGCTGATGATGATTTATTGATTAAATCGAAACGTTCGAATTTAAATACTTTAATAACTATGGCATTTTTTTCATTTGCTATTATCATAATATTCATATTAAGACTGAGATACCCCACTGGGACTTCAATCACTTAGTACTGACCTCTGTATAATTGATACAGACAACTTAATATTGCTAACTGCTAAGTATATATCTCTAATACTTCTGTGATAAAACGGCACAAATAATTATTATTTTTGTTAGAACAAAATAAATTGCTTAGACTCATACTAGTGGAATTTATTTCCTTATAATATTTAGCTCGTAATTGTTTAGTTAGTGGGCAATGTAGCAGGACGTGCGTTTTGTCTTGGATTGAGTTGTTGTCGCACTGGCAAACTCGGAGCTCGCGTGGTTTGCGACTCCACATTCCCGTTTCGACAGCTAGCTAGCCTGTGGGATTTAGCTGTTCTGTGATTCTGTGAGAATTAGCTTTAGTCGCATAAGACTAATGTCCCATTAGTCTTATGCGACTAAAGCTAATGTCCCATTAGTCTTATGCGACTAAAGCTAATTCTCACAGAATCACAGAACAGCTAAATCCCACAGGCTAGCTGTCGAAACGGGAAGGTGGAGTCGCAAACCACGCGAGCTCCGAGTTTGCCAGTGCGACACCATTAGTCTTATGCGACTAAAGCTAATTCTGAGGTTGTCTGGAACATATTGGGTACGATTCCTATAAATATCGTGACACTTCAGGTCCGGGTTCACTGTGTTGCGATATGTCAAGTACTTCATTGCCACAGTGGGTTTTTCCAGAATTCTAGCACGAACTGTCACCCAGGGATCTGTATCGTCAAAGTTCAACGCATTCTGAATAAAGCGAAATCCAGGGGATTGTGCCGTGCCGCCTTGCACATTTCAAAAGCCAAATTAAACGGATTTCCATATCCAGGTTCTTAAGAATCCTTGTTATAAACGTCTTCCTAGCGTGCAATATTCGATATGACAATGGGGCAATGCCAGCTTCCATAAGGCACAGGTCAATTGGTGTTTGAATGCGAACTGATAGTAAGAATTTTGCCATTCTATCAAAATACTTCTGTATTACTCCAGTGCTGTCTGTAAACCATGATTCAGCGCTATACAATAGCGAGGCCATCACGCAGGCTTCAAAGACTTGTCGCTTGAATAGAAACGGGACTGTATAATTTTTTGCACAAAAAATCGCAAATTTGTTCGCGGTTTCCTCCAACTTTGGTTCCAACAATTTAAACAGTGATTGGTATCGGCCATCTCCTGTCAACATTGCGCCTAAATAAATATAATGTGTACACAGTTTAATAGTAGTGCCGTTGTAAGTTATTGTTATGTAAGTTAGCTGACAATCTGGTTTGTTCCCATTAATGACGAAGAATTTTGTCTTTTTATCGTTTATTGACATGCCGTACAACTCACAATATTTGAATAAGGCAGCTAGCTACCTTTCGTTCTAAGGATTTTCGGGTACAGGCAAAGATACTGTGTCATCCATTAGCAACAAAACCGAGATCAATCCAAGGAAACCATTCTCATTACAAGCAATCTTGATCATTATTACCATCTTGTTTAAATAGAAACAAAATAATACACCACTAAATGGTGCACCTTGTCGAACCCCTATCATTGTAATAAGAACCGTCGTTTTAAGTACGCTCTTAGTAGATGTGTATAAAGCACAAACTACACACAGAAAACATTTGCCGCAACCCATCAAACGAAGCTGATTGATTAGTTTATCACGGGGTACTCGATCATACGCCTTACTGAAATCCACAAATAAGACAAATAATCTATACTTTTTAGAGATAGCTAAATCAATTAACAATCGGAGACATATAATGTGCTCTAAGCAACCTCTTCCTTTCTGTACACCTGCCTGACACTTGTCTAGAAAAGCCCATGACAGAAACCGTTTAGCTATAATAATATTGAAGAGTTTAGCCACACTGGCCATTATTGAGATTCCACGAAAGTTTCCACATATACTTCTAACTCCACTCTTAAAGACTGTAAAGAATCTACTTGTGTTCCACGACGGTGGTGTCCAACTGTAGTCAAATATTGCGTTGAATATGGATGAGAGTAGCAGTAGCCATGAGCCCGGTAGAGATCCTATTAAGCCAGGGCAAATTCCAACATACCCCTTATTTGTGTTCAAACCGGCTATTGCTTCTCCCAACTCTCATTCAGACACAGGATCATCTAAAACTGGAATATAAGGCGATTCTTCGAGGTCTTCCAGAGCCAGCGGACTTGGAGTCGAAGGGTTTAGAAGCGATTCGAAATGGGCTTTGAACTCGATATCAGTTGGGAAATCATCACCCCTGTTACCATCATCTCCAGTCAAGGTTCCGTTCCAGTCGAGTGATTTCCAGATAGCGCGACTGTCTTTCGCTAACACCAATCTTTCCCAGCGACTTGCCGTTTCCCCAAGTTCATTTCGTTGTTTAATAGGATGGTTAACGCACATGTTCGCACTTGAGTTCACTGCATGTGACATTGTACCCAATGCATCCTGGATGCCGACTACGGAATCAAATCTTATCTCATGTGGGTGTAAGCCTGACATTACCTCTGGAAACTTAGTAAAGTCTACCGTTTTATGCGAACGGGTTTTCCAATCCACTTTGAGAATCTCATCTGTTGCAGATGAAAAAGACTGCTCTGCATAATGACAACCGGTGATCTGGGTGCGCTGTAGAAGGAAATAGATATCAGGGTGAAACCAAGTCGATGAGTCAAGAGAAACACAAACTGGTGCATGATCTGATCCACTAAAAGTCTTGTCAACATGAACATTAGAAACGAATGGTAGGCAGTGCCAGTTTGCGATACAAAGATCCAATTCAGAAACCCATCTCCTCCCTTTCCGGTACGACAATCCTCCACCTAACTGTGTTCCCTCTATCTGTAGGTGGTTACAAACAAGCGAATCTGTAGCAGCACATAAACCGAGTAAGTTTCGCCCGCTGGTATTTACAACTGTATCAACAATATTTACATATTTCAGTTTCGCTAAGTTATCGTTTGGCAGCGACTGAGTCCACACCCGAGCGTTAAAGACTCCAACTAAAATGCAAAACTTTTCTTTATTACATGTTAATTTCCCATGTAATGATGCAAAATCGGCAGGGTTGTAGTACGGCGAGTCGGATGGCGGGATATAGCACCCACCGAGCAAAAGTTTAGGGAAACAAGTCAAAGACAGCCATATCTGCCCTTCCTTATCCCAGTCGATCAATTTAACAAATGGTAGAAGATTTTGCTTCAGTAGTAGCAGTGCCCCTCCACCTGGTGCTCATCCTTCCGAATATAAACTTTGGAGTAGGACTGAGAGTCCTTTAGATTCTTTGCAGATTTTAAAACATCTCTTCGCGTTTTCAGATTGCGGAAATGCACCAACAGGGGCCTGCACCTTGCACTGCCAATACGTATAGATGCAAATACATATAGATAATATAGTCTCTAAGTGCTATAAAACAATAAATTTATTATTCCGGAGCTTTACAACTAAAGATATGAATGCTATATTATTTGCTTACAAAGTGTATGCCAGACCTATTGTAGAATATGCTAGTTCAGTATTGAATCTGTTTATTAAAAGTATGCCATCCATTGGGCTATGTGATAAGCTAGAATCGGTACAGCGCTATTTTACACGACGGTTATTTATGCGGTGCAATCTTGATAAAAATACACCATACCCCGGTAGGCTACAATATTTGAAGCTAGAACCACTTGAACTGCGCCGTATACATATAGATATAATTTTAGTGTATAAAATATTTAATGGTTTGGTCAATATTCATGCTACCGATATTTTTCAAACAGTTTCGCCTGTGCGGGCGACGCACAGTCATCCATATAAGCTGCAACAGCTATCGTGTCGATCAGTAGCTATTCAAAATGTATTTAATAGTGGGTGGTCTCTAATGCTCTCTAATGCTGCTATAGTATCATCACTAAATATTCTTAAACAGGTGCAAACTCGCATGCTTTCCACTGGCTGAGATTAACAACAGTCTCATTCGCCTTGCAAGTTTCACCAAGGAATTAGATTTGATATCAAAGAGTTCCAGGTGAGACCATTTAGCCAATCCTGATTTTCCACAATATTCATACTGCAGCTCGCTATTTGCTTCAGTTAACCAGTTGTTATGGACCGGACCCACTTCAAAAGATGTACATAATCACACAAAATAAATAGACTATCCTTGGTCAGCCAAGGTTTACTGTCAATAATGGGGAAGATCTTAATAAACTTATGGTTAACCCTATTGCCATCAACTATGATGACTTTAACTGTTCCATTTCCTCCTGCTATTGCATCAAGAACACCTTGATACTGGATCTATTGATACGTTGAGTCTAAGCATGACACATATTTTCAACTTAAACATGGATGAGGATCCACCAAACATACACTTTATCTGGACACATAGCATGGAATTAGCCAATTTCTGTGGATTATTGAAAGTAAAACCATAAATACGACCACCATAACTTAAGCAAGCTTAAGCAAGCAAGATTCTTACTTCATCTATAATAATTATACAGTTCCATTGTTATGGAGTCACTTTGCCAAATATACCACTAATGAGAGCCTGATTGGTATATTTAGAGACAGCGGATGTTAACGATGTCAATGTTTGTTTCCTTGGAAGCTGATAATCCTCCCAAAATTGTTTATATGTTGTACATGAAATTGTGAAATATTTGACTCTAATAATTGTTTCCATGGAATAGAGTTTAAATCCGGGATGGACATTACTAGTACTCATGGTACATGGTACTCAAGTGACCTAAGATTACTTCCTTTTTATGACCTGTCTCTAGAGTCCTTAAATATCGCAGAGCTTCATTAAAAGCCAATCATTTTTTATTAAGTTTAACAACTCTCATTTTTTGAAGTGAAACAATGGCATATTTCAAACCACAATGAAAAGCTTCAAAACTGAGATAATCTGAGAGTTTAAGGCGAAATTTAGGAACCCCTTCAACATATTCTACCGATTGTAAATACTAGATATTATCTACTGGAAAGACCACCAGACCATTCGGCAACTTAGAGGAACTTTGGCTGTATCTTGAAAATTTAGATTATGTAAATCTTTAAAAGAACTCATTTCACCTTCTTGGCTGCTCCACAAAACTGAAGAGGTGCGCTTAGTTCCACGCTCCAAGGGCAGGGGAGTCGGGATTAAAGAGTTCCCCAAAAGATGTTTTGGCAACATATGAAGCGATTTCATGCTGCTCCTGTTACTAAAGTTAATCGTTGCTATCCAGTCATCATTGCGATAAACAATTGAAAAGTAAAGGAACATTACAGTAACCTATGTTTCTGTCAGTCTGTTGATCTACTACCTCACTGAAACACCACCCATTCGTTGGACACAGAGTTACTCTTAGTGGGTGGAGCTAGTTAGTGACATGCTGAACAAACTGGAAAAACATACTGTAGGGGTACCATTAACGAGTTATCATTTCTCTGTCGTCATCTAAACTTAAACAAGATCAAGACTAACCTGGCAAACTGTAAATGCTGTATCTGGTCGGAAAAGTTGTGCAAAGGGGCGCCTCAAAGCCAATAGTGCTGAAGAATGTGTTTGGAAGTGGAAAAATCACTTCAGCTCAAAAACTTGCTTGGGCAGCCACCAAACATCGAGGTCAGCCCTACAAGGAAAATATATGACAAGACACCTATAGAAACAGGGGACTTCACACCTGCCGAACTCCAAAGAAGCATTAAAAGAATGTCCAATAATAAAGCGAGTGGATTGGATGAAATCCCAGCAGAGGTATGGAAAACAGGAGTGCTAAACAGACCATTATTGAATGTTTGCAACCTGATGTTAAAAGGGGAAAAGCCACCACCAATTTGGACTAAAGGTCAACTAAAGCCTCTCCCCAAGAAAGGAGACCCCTACTAGGATCGGCATGCTGCATTGCAGCTGCATTTATAAGAATGCTGTGCCGGCTTGTCAACAAAATTGCGCCACCACAACTCTCTATCACCCATGACATTTGCTAGATCATCCGCATCTTCAAGGCCAGTGGCCTTTAAGATGCGTCTCAAGAAAGTCATGGGCTGTCCACCATGCTTATTCACTCCATGAGGCTGCCAAAGTACAAGATTATGCACTGGCTGGTCCTCATGGCGAAAGCAATGTCCTGTAAAGTGGAGGCGATTTTGTTCTAGTGTCAAGCTTGGGGGAACCAATGTGACACCTCAATGTTATATAGTGTCTGGTTGGAGATGTATGCATTGTACTTGATACAACAAACCTAGTGTAGGATTCTGTTGAATGTGCCATCCAGAGATTTGGTGTCCTCAGCAGTTAGAGCCCTGCATGGACTCCCATAGAGGAGTACTGGAACTACAGCTGCTCTAAATAATTGGACCTTAAGTTTCTGATTAATTATCTTGTCCAATGCTGCATGTGCAGTTGGATTCATCA
Source organism: Nemertoderma westbladi (assembly GCA_032718475.1). Taxonomy (NCBI): domain Eukaryota; kingdom Metazoa; phylum Xenacoelomorpha; order Nemertodermatida; family Nemertodermatidae; genus Nemertoderma; species Nemertoderma westbladi. The sequence goes on from JAUCBJ010003985.1 coordinate 12,521, forward strand.
ATAGACCAATTCCACCATTGCCACTATTATCTGTTGATGCGAGGGTAAGTCGCCAACCATCCCCCATGTCCTTAATCAGAACCTCATCAGTCTGTCCAGTCTGCATTCGGTGCTCTTGAACATGCACTGCGCTAAGAGAAAGCTTATCTGCCAAGGCAGTCAGCTCACCTTGTCGCATTGGTGACCCGAGTGTTAGGGTGTTTACTGAGGCCAGTTTAGTGACTTGCCTCAGATTCACCAATGGCTTTGTTGGTCGGGGTGGAACATGAGAGTAGCCTCCAACTCCAGAAACTTCAAAACTCGAGGAGGCCTCGGTATATTGTTATATGTTATATTGTTATATTGATATATATTATATTGTTATATTGTGACACAGAAGCACAGGTACTCTCACCAGATGGTGAAACTGAGTTTTTCTCAATCCTGTCTGGTGTACTGCAAGGTGACACATTAGCACTATTACTATTTGTAATTGTACTGGATTACGCAATGAGGACGGCCACAAAGGGTGAAGATCTGGGATTCACACTTCAAGAACGCAGAAGTAGTAGATATCCAGCAACTACAGTCACAGACACTGACTTTGCGGATGACATCGCCCTGCTCTCTAATACACTAGCAGATGCACAGCTTCTACTAAATAAAGTGGAGAGGGCTGCTAAGAAGGTTGGATGCTACCAAGACTGCATTCATGACTTTTAATGTTGGTGGAAACTTGACAACTATTGATAATAATCAACTAAGGAATGTCGGTGACTTCCAGTACCTTGGAACATGGATAGAGAATAGCAAAATGGACATAAAAGTTAGAGCTACCCTCTATCAAAAATGGATACCATCTGGAAATCAGATCTCTCCAGGCACCTGAAGACTAAGTTCTTTCGAGCTACAGTGGAAAGTGTATTTTTATACGGGGGTAAGACCTGGACACTGACTAAATCACTTGGACAACGAATTGGTGGTTGCTATACAAGACTACTAAGGGCAGCCCTAAACATCAGCTGGAGATAACACATGACAAATGCCAAGCGTTGTGGTACAATGCCACCTGTATCAACCACCCTCTGTGAACGCTGGTTAAGATTCAGTGGGCACTGCTGGAGAAGTAAAGACAAGGTCATACCAGATCTACTTTTCTGGCAAACAACTCATGGAAAGCGTAGTCATGGACAACCAGCCATAACATATATGGATCAACTTGAGAGGGATACTGAACTTGGGAGAAACGAAATTGCAACAGCTATGGAGAAGCGGGAAGCCTGGAAGGATCTCAATCTCATTTCCACTGTCCGAGTTCACTCGACCTAGTAGTAGTAGTAGTAGTAAACTTAAACTGAACTTGGTAAATATGTAGGCTATGACAAGATTCTATACACAAACAGAAATTCTACACATACCAACAGAGGCTTCTAGTTCCACTGTCGACCGCTAGCTTCTCAGGGTCATTTATCCATTTCGTGGAATTTATCCATTTATGATACCACAGTGCAACAATATTATTGAAACTAATATGAATAAAATCTAAGTGAGTCGTATTATAATCTCAATAAACATTTTATATTAATTATAACTGCGAAGGGTAATTTAAGATGTTCATCCCAGCTACACTAATACTGTTATAACCACAAATAATAATAAAATAATTTATTAATAACAAGTTGAACCAAAATTAAATAACTAGGTACCATAACAATTAAATATTTATATTGTATAGCCTACAGTATGTGACTGATTATATTGGATATACAGATATACTACAGCACATCGGCCTACACTAAATATTGTATCTTAACAAACTGCGTATCAAGGACTACTATACTGAGTAGTCAGTATAGTATAGTAGTTCTTGCTGTGTATAATAAATTAGAAATAAACTGCTAAATCCCAGAATGCCAAACAAAGTGCCTTTAGCGAACTCTTAAGGATTTATACTACAGTTCCCCTAAAGCACTAAGGAAGGCATTTACCCTTGATGCAATTATTTAGGTACCTCTACCTGGAAAAAGCCAATGTGTCTTTTGGGAACTATTCGTATGACTTAGCCACCCGTCCTACAAACTGAAATTATTTTTTTTACATATATGGCCTACAGTACAACCTATAATAGGGTATTTTTTGATATTAAATATATTTTAAACCACAATAAATATAGTTACAGTAGTAAGTAGAGTAGACCCATGCCATACCATAACCGTCCCTGCTATACTAAAATACGGTATGAGTGGTCGTGGTACAGTCTGACAGTAGTATAAATACAGTCTTGCTAGTTGCTATGGAATTACATTAGGCCTACTGTTTAGTATTATTAGCTTTAGTACCAGTATGCAGTATTGGTCGACATCCAGTCAGCCTTCATTTGTGCAAGCTTGCATGGCCTTCTGTTATAGTATGCCTTGCTCCACATAGATACTTACTGAACATCAATCTTTTACTTCTATTACTTGCATAATAAGGCCAGTCTAATACAAATTAATTGCATTTATTATGAAATAAAAGGTTCTTTACGGGGGTCACAAGTGATTATATTTATCCCATGAAATGAAGGTTTCATTATATCAATTAAAATTATGACGATAGTTCTGAGACGAATGAGTGAGCACTTAATTACACCATGTCCTGGAATATATATAGTGTCGTTATTCAGGTACATGCCCCCCCCCCCCCCAAATTTTTCTACAAATAATAATGAGATTGAATGAAATTTGAAACAGAGATAGTTTCACCTCCCTCCTCCTCCGTGGGTGAGCCAGAATTTTTATTTTTGCTTTCAATCTTTAGCTACAAGCGTATAAAAAAAGTGTCTCCGTCGATATTGCACCAGTTACACCGCAGTTATTCTTCAAACATTTAGTGATTTGTTGGTACTAGTAGAAAGCTGACCGTGCAAGGATTTCAAATATGTAAAAAAATTTGAATTTTGTTGGGAAATAGCTGAGATGTGGGCATTCGAATTTTGCATGTATTTGCTTCCGCTGCGGCCATTTATTCTATTAAATAAATACACAATGTTCTAAAACATTTTGTTTAATGCACTGTTTCCATTGAGCTATGGGAACAGTTTTAGGTAAAAACTTCATGATAATGTGCTGTTATTTAAAATATACATACACTGTACAGTAGTTTACAAAAAGTATAACATCGATTCACCCATTAATTTTTTTTATTACAGGTTCAAACAGCAGTGTTAAATCCGAATGGAGAAAAGCCTAACAATCCCTCAGGACACCCTATCTATTACGCGCAAACTAACATTTTGGAAGAAGTGCCCAAGGTGTTCTGGGTTCTAGGAATAATATACCTTTGGATCCAGCTGATATGCATAGGCCTTCTAGTAGAACCTGAAACCAGAGCGACAGGTACACAATCTCTCACTGATAGCTTTTCAGATGCTGAAACAGCCTGGCATTTGACTCCACGAATGGTTTTACAGCAAAAAGGATTTTTCGTCATGTGGCTCATTTGTTCGTTGATGGCTTTTGTTTGGGTATTTCTGTCTCAGTTGATTGGTCCCCAATTCTGTGGTGTTGCCGATTTACCCTTCTTCGATCCTGTAAACTTGTACGTTGCGCTTCCTGCTTGTGTTGGTCGACTATTTTGGGGGTTCCTAAGCGATGTGCTAACGTTTAAGATGGAACTATTTATACTTGGAGTATTACAGTCTGTAAGTTATTTATTTTATTTCATTTAAATGTGTGGTTTTAACATAGTCATTGGGCAAGTTGATGATGATAGGCTTGTACTAAGGCGCAGTGCTGGTGGACCCAGCAACATGTTATCATCAGCCATACACTTTCCTAGTTCATCCCTATTCTCAAATCTTGTGTCTTTGAGGAGGCATTTGATTTGATGAATGTCATTGTCTGTCCACCCCGTTATTCTCATCAGTAGGCTGTCACAGTATAATTGTATATGTTGATCCTGCCAGTGGAAACAGCAACCGGAAAAATTCAGGTAGCATCTCTGCAGGGTTACCCTGTGTCTTGGCAATGAGATGCCTTAGTTGTATAAAACATCATTGCTTGTATCCATTACAAAGCTGATGTTGTGCACCCTGTGCAGCATCCTGGTATATGTACCATAGACCTGGTGTCAGCTAGAGCCCAGTATAGGCTGCCATAGAACATCGCAACCACCACTGCTGTATGAAAAATGCATACCTTTAAATAGCATTAGATATCATAGCTCTTCCAGATTGTGGTTAACTTGTGAATGGCAGTCCAGCCTATCCATTTGTGTATTCATTATTAATTTGCGAATTCGGAGATTTTCACCAGACCTCCAAACCCATGATCAAAGGTTGCAGAAGTCATTCATATAACTTACCAGTCCATCCAGTGATTGAATGTTATCACAATAAATTTTCATCGGCTGAATCCATGTTTACTTTGAGAATTTTATCCTTGTGCTATTCACAATTAGGTAACACTTAAGCAGCCTCCTCTAAGCTAGGTAACAGCTTCTGTGGTCCCTCCAATGTTACCAGGATCACCAGGAAAATCTCTATCGTTTAGATGTTATGCTGGGGACCCACAACTATGATTACCTGATGGTACGCCATCAGCTCTATGAATATTGAGAGTTGTCTGCAGCACATTGTTCAACACAAAAATTAAGAGGATTGGTGTTAATGTGTCTCCTTGAAGGATACCCAAGAAAACCTCAAATGGTTTTGTATCTACATTAGTAGTGGATACAAAGTTCATAGAATCGTTCTGAACTGATTTGATTACATTAATGATTTCAGTGGGAATCCAATATGCCTGAAGAATTTGGAACATGCATGGGAATGACACAGAATTGAAGACCTTGAAGAAATCAACACATATGACAGCCAAATGTCTGATCAGGTTGATTACTTACATCTGTTGTTAAGTTGCCCTTCTATAGGGCATGGATCAACATGGGTTTTCATTTAATGAGGGACATTCTTTGTCCTTTACATGTCTACAATAATGGGTTGAATGAGCTCCAAACACTCAGGGATCTGTCATCAGCATTGTTAATGCCACCAACCTGCTTTTGGATAAGATACTTCAGATTATCAGAGTACTTCCTGCTAAGGGACATTAATAGTGGTCAATGATTGCCAATGGATAATAATAAGGGGTATGGCGATGCTTGCCCTCACACTTTATTAGATATTGGGTGATTAGCTGAAAAACACTACCTTGGGAAAATGAATTCCGCTCAAAGTAGTGCTGCTCTGTAAACATTTTCATTAATTGTAGGATATGAACTTATGGTTGCCTATTGAGTTATTTTTATATTTGTTGCTGATGGTGGGTGAGAATGATTATGGGGTGGGATTGGGAATATGCTAGGTACCGGCAGCCATGTAAAAATGAAAATATATTTAATATAAATCCAGTGTGATAGAAATAGTTTTGGTACAGTAGGTACATTTATGGTATAAGTTTCCTTGAAATAATATCATATATTTTATCCTTGTGTCCCTTGTTAATGTTTTTGTCACTCATTAATGTTGGTGCCTATTAATAGGTAGTTGCTTTACGTATTATCCATATTATAATGTTTGATTATTATTATATTATATTATAGCAAGCTACTAAACTTCACGGTACCCATCATGTTTAGTGCTTCAGTATCTTTACAGTAGGCAGATAGGTTTGTAGTCTGACAGTACGTTTGAGCTGCGTTCTGGCAGCAGTCTCCACTTGTAAGTATACAACAGGTAGAGTTACTGGTACCATCAGCTGCAGACAAACTTGTTGGTGTTAGTACTGTTAGGTCCCCAATGTCCTTAGAGTTTTATCCAGTTTAAGGATATAATTTATAAAATGCAATAACAGAATCTAACACCCCTACTCGCCATAATTCACCCATAACTGCGAAACCAGTTTATAGTTGGTATAATCTTGTCACTCTGATTCTGATAGTCCCATGCTCTCCTTTCGCATCATAGCAAAAGTCTACTCCTTTGGTCTTCTCCTTTGGAAGCGTTAGAATGTCAGCCCACATATATTCAGTTGGGCAGTAGATGATCGATATTGACCCATTTCTAACCAACTCACTTATATGGTGGTGCTTAAGCTTAATATCGATGTATTACTGCTGTCATCCAGCATTGCGTGACAAGGTTCTTACCCATCGCAATAGCCCCTTGATTATCCTCGAATATGGTCATACCATCTCCCTGTGGTACCTTCATCTCAGCGAAGAGTGATCGAATTGCAACTGTCTCTTGTCCTGCTTGTGACAGAGAAACAAATTCTGCCTCCGATGTAGACAGTGCAACACTGTTCTTTTCGTGAAGCCCATGATATGGCTCCTCCATGTTTGGGTAATTTGATGATATAGCCTCATGTTGACTTGTGGTCATTGATGTCTCCATCATAATCAGCATCGCTGTATGCGTGTAGTTTGAGATCCCCTGGATCATTCCTGAAGGTCAGTTTCTCATTGATTGTCTCCTTCAGGTATCTTAGACACCTCTTGCCAGTGGCCCAGTGTCATTCATATGGGTTGGAACAGAACTTTGCCAGTGTACTGTACTTACTGTGAAGGATATATCAGGTCAGGTATTGCCAGATATGTATAATAACCCTCCCACTAACTAATGACTTGTAGTTTGCTGCCAAGTCATTGTTTACTGGATCTGTATGCTTCTTCAATACGTTACCTTCGGAAAGCGGTGTACCCACTGTCATGCAGTCTGCTAACCTGAACTTCTCAGCCAGTCACTCAATGTAGCTATATTGGTTAATGGTAATGATGCCCTCCCATTCCAGATGGACTCTCATACCAAGAAACCACCTTAGTTCACCTCGATCATCTATCTCAAAGCATTCACATACTGCCTCTATTATTACTCTCTGTGTGGAATCTGGGATTCCAGCTCCTACTATGTCATCCACCCAAATTAAAACCAATTCGGGCATTTGGGTGGTTATCCATGTATAGACAACTGTCAGATTTACAATGTGTCAGGCTGTAACCTACCAGAAACTCATTGAGTTCATCATTCCAGTTTGCACCTGCTTGTTTGAGCCCATACAGAGATTTTTTTAACTTGCAATATAGGTTGATATCTTGTTGTCCATGTTATTTTTCAAAACCTTGTGGTTGCTCCACATATATTTCCTCCTTTATGTTGCTCTGCAAGTAGGCTGACTTCACATCAATTTGTCGTAGGGTAAGGTTCTCCTGAGCAGCAACAGCTATCATTATTTTCACTGTTTCTCATTTGGCAGTTGGGGCGAATGTTTCTTTGTAGTCAACACCAGCAACTTGTGAGAATCCCCTTGAGACAAAAACGAGCCTTATAGCGCTGATGTACTTCTTCATTTTATCTTGTTTCAACTTATATCACCATTTCCCACTTACTGGTTTTTGCCCTTGCAGTTGTGCGCATAGCTTCCTAGTCTGATTCTTTGAAAGAGACTTGTATTCATCTTTCATGCTGCTTTTCATTTAGCAGCATCTTTGATGTTGATAGCTTTGTTATAATTCCACAGTACCCCATCTCGAGATGGTATCAGGTATGTTGAATTTAGAGCCTCTATTTCATCTTATGATAGCCAGTCACCATAGCAATTTGGTTGATATATGTTCTCTAACATTGTTTACTTCATCACCAGGGATGCTATCATCAGCTGGTGAATGGATTGCATTTCCTATTTGTTCCCCCCACTGGCACCTAGTCTGGACCCAGATCATCTTCTACAGTGTTAGGATCTGCAGCCCCCCACTGGCACCTAGTCTGGACCCAGATCATCGTCTACATTGTTAGGATCTGCAGCTAGCTCATGATTATCATCATTATTGCTGTCTAGATCTATTTCACTTATCTCTGGTGATTCTTTCTTTGGTTTCTCATCAAATATTACATTCCACACTACTTTTATAGTGTTATCTATTGAGACTAGATACCCTGGTGAGTTGTCAGGGTACCCTAAGAATATCCCACGTTCTCCTTTTGGATCAAGTTTCTTTCTGTAGCGTGGTTCGACAAGTATGAAGGCTTTGCAGCCAAACATATGGATATGGTTCAGATCTGGTATTTTCCCATAGTACATTTCATAAGGGGTTTCCATTTCGAGTACTTGGACATCTATTCCTCATGTGAACTGCCATGTGCAGCGCTCGTACCCAGTACTCCTTGGGTAGTTTAGCATCATCAGCATGGCACTAGCCATTTCCACTGATGTCCTGAAAAAACGCTCAACTACACCATTCTGCTCCAGGGTATATGGGATGGTAAACTCAAGTATATTCCATTATTTCTACAATAATAAGCCATTTCTTTAGAGGAGATTCACCACCACCATTGCTATGTTCATGACGTTTCCCTACTTCTGCAATAAATTCCTTGAATTTATCAATTACTTCATATTATTAGCCATAAAGTATATTCTTGCTAAATCTAAAATAACCATCAATTATACAGAATGCGTACTTCATTCCTCCCAATGACATTGTTTGCATTGGACCAACAACATCCATGTAGACTAGCTCCAATGGCTGTGATAGCTCTCTCATTGTCTGCTTTGGGACTGGTTGATGCTGTATTTTGGCTTCCACAAAATTTCATTGTCTCATTAATATGAGCACATGGTAAATCTACTCCCTTCAGCAGTTCATGCACATCATTCCCATTACAATGACCCATATGACAATGCCATAGCTCAAGGTCACTGACCTTATTGGAACTGTTACACTCTGACCCACATTGATGGATAATAGATTTCGAGTATATTCTGGAACATGTATTGCCTTTTCTAGATGCAACTCAACTTCATTGTCATTATTGTCTTTCGCCAATATTGAGACTAAACCAGTTCCTGAGATCCTAGTTAATGATCCATTGGGGTTACAGACTTTTTCTCCTGAAACAGGTTTATAACTAAATAATTGGCGATCCATAATCATATGGTCAGTACAGCCACTGTCCATTAGGAATGGTGCAACATTCCCAGGTTCACTTGGTGCCACAAAGCAGTGAAAGCTGAATGACAGATTAGATGAAGTTTTTCCTAATTTATTTCCATAAGAATATTGTTGTCTATCAGGGTTAGGTGAATGTTTAACCTCAGCACCACCTCCCCTCACCCAACATTGAGAAAAGTCGTGGCCCTTCTTATGGAAATTAGTGCATCGACTTGGCTTAGAGTCTTCTCTCTCATTGCTTCCTTTACCAGTGGACAGTCTATCTTGAAATGTCCGGCCTGTTTACATATAAAACATTTTCCCCGAGATTTGGAAGCCCTCCAACTTTGTGCATTGGCCGCAATAGGCCTTCCTGTATTGCTGTTACTGTTACTGGATTCAGATTTTGCTAATTTGTAGCTTTGGAAATCGCAGAAACTAATTAAAGCAGCATGGGTTTCTTCAACTGTCAAAATTTCATTAAAATTACTGGCTGTCACAAAACCGTCATATATTCTAGGGAGGCCATTCAAAACTGTGTTCACTAAAAGTGTATCGTATTGAATTGGATTGGCTTACGTACCATTCTCCAACAGATATAATGAGATTTCCTGGACTCTTGTTAGGTAATCGTCCACAGACTCACTCTGTTTCAATTGGAGGGACAACAAGTCCGACATCAATCCAATAATTCGGTGCTTCTCTGCACCCCTAAATCTGTTACACATCTTCCACCAACCCAGGCTAACAAACCGTCGCCACGGCACTCGTTCTTTATGTACATGACTGATTGCTTTTCCAGATAGAGGACCATCTCGCACCATAATTGGTTTTTGTCATCTAAGAACTTTGCCAAAGCATTTTCCGCCTGACGTTTTATCGCCTCGAATTGGTTGCGCTCTGCATCGTTACCAAACACTTCTGGTGTGTCTGGTACTCACGGTTCCGCTACTTCACTGAATAAAACCTTATTCAGCTTTTTGATTGTTGCATGTGCCAGGAACTTCTTCCAGTAAGTGAAGTCATTCGCCTTACCACTGAGCATAAGTGATTCCTACCAGTCATGTTTAGTGCTTCAGTATCTTTACAGTAGGCAGTTAGGATTGCAGTCTGACAGTTCGTTTGAGCTGCGTTCTGGCAGCAGTCTGCACGTGTAAGTATACAACAGGTAGAGTTACCGGTACCACCAGCTGCAGACAAGCTTGGTGGCATTAGAAGCCCAATGTCAAGTTTTAACCAGTTTATGGGTATAATTTATACAACAAGCTACAAACATGACAATTAAAGAGATACTCCTAGCAAATCTTGTTGGGATGGTATATAATAAAATAAAAAAGTCACCCTAAGCAAATTTCGATGAAATCTGGGCTGCATGGCCTGTATTCCAGGTAGCCTTGATCCATACCTATAAAATATTATAAATTATTTTAATTTCTTAGGTTGCTATTTTCATGTTACCTTTAGCAGCAAAAACTGGGTTGACCATGTTCCTTGTCTGGTACATGTTGATTTTCTTTCTATTTGCTGGAAACTTTGCAATATTTCCAGCTGTTACAGTAAAAGCATTTGGAGCAAAATATGCAAGTAAGTTGATTAACATTATTGGATTGTGATTAATATAATATATATATATATACATGTTATAATAGTGGCCAAATGTAAAATTACATTGTTCGCTATTATTTTCAGGTACAAATCTGAGTTTAATATTCTCAGCTATTTCACTCTCATCGCTAATAGCAACGATAGCCGCTTTGGGTACAACGCAGTTGACAATTGGGAAACAAATAGATGTGTTTGGTCCATGGTCATGGTTGTTTATCGTTTCTGGATTGTTTCCTTTAGTGGCAGTATTCATTTCTCGAATATTTTCAATTAAGGATGAGAATGGCAGGGACATATAAGACTAATTGATAATTGAATTGAAATTATAAACTATATGATGCAATATATTATAATATAACGAAATTACAATTCGTTAGTTTAACACATTTCCTACTGCAAGGTAATCGTAATCTCTGACTTCATATTGTTATAGTCCATCGATTTAAAGCCTTAATTATAATACACAGTTATATAGGCATTAACAATTTTTAAATACCATACACTAATACTGTAAACTAATCTGTATTTGAATTCATATTTAATGGTGTATCGAATATACAGTAGGAGTTCAGGGGTTGTATTAATAAACATGCGCTATAGTATGTTCTACCTAGATCATTTACCTAACAAGTTAGACTGTCTAGTCTAGACTGTCCACATAGATGGTCTCATTTGTCATTAATAAAATTTACAATGTGCTAGTGTATAACATTCTATTTGGATACAGTCGGTGTAGCATGCTATCTAGTTATTTAGTTGGTGGTGTCAGCTGTCAGTCAGTCAGTGTGACTGTAGACTAATATTTCCATTGCTTTCACGGTGAAAGCAATACAGTGCAAAGCTGAGGTGGCTTTGTTCAAGAGTCAAGCTTGTGGGAACCAATGAGATACCTCCAATAGACAGGGCCAAAAACAAAAATGTTTGGGAATTTCCATTTAGTGTTAGTCAAAGTGTTCCTTTTCATGCCAGTAGACATTTTACAAAATTTTATTGAAAAAAATAATATTTAGAGGTAGCACAAACACCATAAACATTTCGCACATATGCAATATTGTGCGCGACAGCCTCATAAACTCAATTTTATGTTAACCAACTTCTTGTACACCTAAAGTGCCCGAAGTTTCAGAAATACATAGCTGACTTTAGCGCACGGTGGCAAGCTACACTAGCTTTGCTACAGCTAATAGCCATCGGGTGCCATTAATCCCAGTAAACATTATTTTTTTTTGTACTTTACTACAGTGTCATGTACTGTAGTTATTGGTGTTGGGGTGAAAACATACTCAATACAATATCTGCTATGTGTCCCAAATAAAGGCTCGGGCCATCCCGGATTGAATTGAATATAATTGAACCAAAAATAAGTAAGGTATAAATGCTAGCTTTCTGACTATATTATTATATAGTACTTCTTCAGGCAAGTAGATATACAATGCAACCGTTAACTGAACTGATGATTTTAAAATCCCCGCCAATAATGTTATAATGAAATAGGAAAAAAGGGGTTAAGATATAGGAAAGGTAATAGAAGTAAGTGCACATAATATTATAAAAATATATATTATATATATTATATTATGTACTGGTGGAGGTAAATATTAACTAATGCAAAATTGGGAATCAGATAAATAAATAAACAAGGTGTAAAGTTATAATTATGCTATGCTTGATAAATGTGAGGTGGTAAGGTAAAGTAGGTATGAAGGGGTAAGGTGAAATAGGTGGTGCATGGAGGTAAATATTAATACATTGTAAAGGGGGTACATTAATATTATGTATCTGCCGTAAATATTAATACAAAGGAAAAAAATGAGAAACAAATAAAATAAGAGAGAAACATGATTATAAAAATGTAGGGATATTATTAATATTAGGTAACGATGGTAAATATTTAAATATAAATATTTAAATTTTTAAGTTTAAAAAATTTAAATATCTACTTTGTGGAATCTAGTATGTCTTTCTCTTGATCTGCCTTAAATTTTTGATGGGGGACTGGACGACAAAGAGATGCGATATCTAGAAAACTAAAAGAAATCTCACTAAGCCGTTCTCAGGTAGACTGGAAATCCTCTTTAAATTCTGATCAATGAGAAATATAGTAACAACATTTCATAACATTTAACCCTATTAGTACCGGGCTATAAAAATGTTAAATACTGGGGGGGGGGGGGGTCGTATTGCATTGACCCCCAACCCCCCCCCCCCCCCCCCCCCCCCTCCATCTAAAATCTACAAATTTCAACCTAAACGTCTGCTTTTTTGTTTGTACGTAGATTTCACTGAAACCCACCGAAAAAATGTAATGGTGTGGTTATTTTGCAGAACCAAAATTACCAGTAGTGAACAATTTTCAAAAAAATTTAAGTTACAATTTTCGGCTAATCGTTTTTCAATACAGGATCCATTGGAAAATATTTAAAAGTTATATGATTACTATAAATGGCTGTTTTAGTCCTCTACGTAGGCAAAGAATGAAAAAGCAACAGAAAATTTGAACAGACAATCTTTAATTCACTTATACGATGCTATAAAATCAGGTTTTTTGGGGCTCTGATTCTAATGGAATACATTTCTAAGATGTCAAATCATTTCTACTCGTATTTTTCGGCGTAATTTGGCAAATTTTGGTGCTAGCACCAAATTGCCTACCCATCAACGAAAAGTACAAGTTTGCGATGTCCAGTGCGGCGGTCCAGCAGTGTCCACGTCCAGTCCAGCTGTTTATATTGATTCCATCGGATTCAGGACCCTCAAAATTCCATATAACGCAAGAAACAAGATGATACTATCTATTGATCAATTTAATCTAATAGATCTAAATTGATTTATATGAATTCCATCTAATTGCAAACACTAAAATCAAAAGATGAAGAGATGTTTCAAATCATATTTTATGAAATGTAATTTCAAAAAACTTCTCAAAAAAGTTCCAAAAGTAGGGTTAAAAAATGGTGCCATAACTCGAAAACTTCCCAATATTTTTGAAAACCGTTTTCACTATTAGGAAGACAATAGATTTTAAGAAAATTCATAAAATTTCAGATTCTCAACTGCCTTTGTTTCAGAGTTATAAATAAAAAACCACGGGGGGGGGGGGGGGGTTATTGACCCCCCCCCCCCCCCCCCCGTGAATAATTCGCATAACATTTATGTCTGTCAGCACGTATTGCTAACTAAACATGTAACGGTACACAAAATTAAAAACAAAATACACACACACATTTAGGTTCAAGGCTGCCAATTAAAAAATCTTATATACAATTCAAGAGATGACATTTTTTTAGAAAAGTCATCTATCACTTTATTATAATTGACATCAATGTCTTTGTTTATTTTATATATAAATGAGCCAAACCGTTCAGGTGAGTTTCATTCATTGTTGACCTAAAGTATGTTTTAAGCAGATTCAATGCGCTACAGCTACGTTCATTTGTGGCAGTTGTTACTGGTGGTAGAGTGGCGAATATATGCAATAGTATTGCAATATAAGGGTATGTACCTAGTTTAAGGGCATCCTCTAATCCCTCTAATACAGTTTCAGGGTTGTCCTGGCGAGCCCAGAACAGCTTGCACCGGTTGAACTCGCCCTCCACACCATTGACACTGTGGTAAAAAGGAGAGGTAGCGTTTAACTCCAGCCTTTACTGTGTCAAACGCCCTTTCAGTACATAAACTTGGAATTAAGGAACAGAGTAACAAAGCATGAGCACTACTTTGAGACTGGATCCTTTCTTTTAATTAAAATACGCAAGAATCAATGAATGGATAAAAAAACATTGCGTCTGTAATTCAGACGATTCAGATTCAGATTCAGGGACTGATTCAGATGGTGCATTGGCTCGGGTTCTTTGTCGTCCAACTACTCTAGGACTGGTTATGGGTTCCCCATAGATCTTCTCGGCCTCATACAGTTTCTGAAATGTACTAGCTTCTCGGTACTGCTTGAGAATATTTACACAATCCTGTACGGATTCCAATGCTGCAAATAAATCTTGAGAAGTTCCTTGTAGACTTTTTGACAGTAGTGGCTTGGGTACTGCTAGAACTTTGTTGATATCAATATTGACAACACCAACCTACCATTATCTATGGCTCGTACGTACATTGAAGCTGTCCCAATTGTATCCTTGCTTGCCATACTCGTGAGTTGATAGATTTATGATATAAAGAGGCAACTCTGAGTAAATACGTATTATATTGCTGCACGCTATTGTCCTTTCAACCCATGGAACAGCATCCATTATTTCCTTGGCCTACTAAAAACCCTATATCTAGATTGCAATTTTTCAATATTTCTAGAATTTGATGTGCCATACAAGTTCCAGTTAGATTTGTGGCATGTTAAAATTTAAGAAAAACGCTCCTGGGCATCCTGTTACTATAGCAACATACCGAATACAAACTGATAACTGGGACATTCCAGTTGTATCTATAGTCTCAACTGCCAACACTGAGAAAAACTTGGCATCTTCCATTTCTTTAACAACAGTTGCTTGCATTAAGTTTGAAATTGACTCTAATAAACTATTTTGAGATTGGTACGAAATATCTGAAGCATTTCGACCACAAAGTGTTAAATGATTTCGCAGAATGTCATCATTGCATGAAACCATCAATTGTAAAAGTGCACGAAAGTTTCCTTGAGTATAATCAATTTCTGATGCGTTTGAAGTAGGACTTCGTTCTGGTAGAGAAAGAATGCCATCGTCACGATGTCCGCGAATAGCTAAACCTAATCGTCCACGATGCTCAATAGCAACTATAATTCTTTAAAGGGAATTTCTGTTTCCCTCCTTTTCAAGCGCCGCTGCAGAATTAAGTATACAACTAATATCTTTACCGGAAATTATAATAGTTTCAAAGTCTTGAGATTTAGCAACATTGTCTTCATGAAATTTGTTCTTATGTAAGAGGAAACCACACTTTTCTGTAAGGTTAATGAACTTCTGCTAAGGATATTTTACTAAACTGTTAATTTTCACTCCTTGAACTGTATCGCCACCAAACAAAACACACGGCCTGCAGAACACAACACCCCTTGTTTCAGAGGTGAGTATGAAAAAACATCAAAATCACCTCACCAGTTAAATGTTGTTTTCCCAAATATTACTTTGTAAGTTTGTCACCAACTTTAAGCGCTGTAAAGCCGGGTTTACATTAAGGCACCCAGCTAGGTGCGCGTGAACCCAGCTTGGCGTACCGCACCAAGCTGGGTGTGTCCCAACTAAAACACTTCCTTATTCACATTAAGTCACCGAGGTCGGTGCATTTGCAGTCAGTCTCTGCGAATTTTATAATATTTGCAATACATAATATTATAATAATTTCAATATTTCCTTGCTAATATACTGTATCATTCATTATCAAGCAAAGCAAACAGTCGGCCAAAGCCGGAGGCGACCCAATAGCTGCTACCCGAGGGTAGGAGCGGGCGCTACTCCTATCCCTTGTTTTGCTCCCAGTAATTTAACTGGGAACTCATTCATTATATTACTATTATAATTATTATATATAAGAATGATTATATTATTATGTATATAATAATAATTAATATATTATTATGTATATAATAATAATAATAATTAATATATTATTATGTATATAATAATAATAATAATTAATATATTATTATATTATTATTATCATAATAAAACTGTATAGATTTTCATTCTTGCGGTACTCCTCTACCAAGTTTTCATTCACGATATCTGTTTGATTCTGCATTGTGGCTACAACTTCGGGTACTGATAATAACTACCAATTTACCAATAGACAGACAGTAGGCCTTGAACTAAAAAGCGTTTCAAAAAGATTTGCTCTGGAGGCAAATCTGAGTGCGTTAATGCACTCAGCTCAGTGCGTTAATGCACCAAGCTGAGTGCTTTAATGCACCAAGGTCGGTGCGTCAACACACCGAGCTGAGTGCGTTAATGCACCAAGGTCAGTGCGTCAACACACCGAGCTGAGAGCGTTAATGCACCAAGGTCGGTGCGTCAACACACTGAGCTGAGTGCGTTAATGCACCAAGGTCGGTGCGTCAACATATCGAGATGAGTGCGTTAATGCACCAAGGTTGGTGCGTCAACACACCGCACCGAGCTGAGTGCGTTAATGCACCAAGGTCGGTGCATCAACACACCGAGCTGAGTGCGTTAATGCACCAAGGTCGGTGCGTCAACATATCGAGCTGAGTGCGTTAATGCACCAAGGTTGGTGCGTCAACACACCAAACTGAGTGCTTTAGTGCCCCAAGGTTAGTGCGTTAATGCACCAAGGTCGGTGCGTCAACACACCGAGCTGAGAACGTTAATGCACCAAGGCCGGTGCGTCAACATACCGAACTGAGTGCGTTAATGCACCAAGGTCGGTGCTTCTACACACCGAGCTGAGTGCGTTAATGCACCAAGGTCGGTGCGTCAACATATCGAGCTGAGTGCGTTAATGCACCAAGGTTGGTGCGTCAACACACCAAACTGAGTGCTTTAGTGCCCCAAGGTTAGTGCGTTAATGCACCAAGGTCGGTACGTCAACACACCGAGCTGAGAACGTTAATGCACCAAGGTCGGTGCGTCAACATACCGAACTAAGAGCGTTAATGCACCAAGGTCGGTGCGTCAACACACTGAGCTGAGTGCGTTAATGCACCAAGGTCGGTGCGTCAACATATCGAGCTGAGTGCGTTAATGCACCAAGGTTGGTGCGTCAACACACCGCACCGAGCTGAGTGCGTTAATGCACCAAGGTCGGTGCATCAACACACCGAGCTGAGTGCGTTAATGCACCAAGGTCGGTGCGTCAACATATCGAGCTGAGTGCGTTAATGCACCAAGGTTGGTGCGTCAACACACCGAACTGAGTGCTTTAGTGCCCCAAGGTTAGTCGTTAATGCACCAAGGTCGGTGCGTCAACACACCGAGCTGAGAACGTTAATGCACCAAGGTCGGTGCGTCAACATACCGAACTGAGTGCGTTAATGCACCAAGGTCGGTGCTTCTACACACCGAGCTGAGTGCGTTAATGCGCCAAGATCGGTGTGTCAACACACCAAGCTGAGTGCGTTAATGCACCAAGGTCGGTGCGTCAAATATCGAGCTGAGTGCATTAATGCACCAAGGTCCGTGCATCAACACACCAAGCTGAGTGCTTTAATGCACCAAGGTCGGTGCGTCAACACACCGAGCTGAGTGCGTTAATGCACCAAGGTCGGTGCGTCAACATACCAAGCTGAGTGTGTTAATGCATCAAGGTCGGTGCATCAACAAACCGAGCTGGGTGCGTTAATGCACCAAGGTCGGTGCGTCAACATACTGAGCTGAGTGCGTCAACACACCGAGCTGAGTGCGTTAATGCACCAAGGTCGGTGCGTCAACACACCGAGCTGAGTGCATTAATGCACCAAGGTCGGTGCATCAACACACCGAGCTGAGTGCGTTAATGCACCAAGCTTGGTGCGTCAACATATCGAGCTGAGTGCGTTAATGCACCAAGGTCGGTGCGTCAACATACTGAGCTGAGTGTGTTAATGCACCAGGTCAGTGCGTCAACACACCGAGCTGAGTGCGCATTAATGCACCAAGGTCGGTGTGTCAACACACCGAGCTGGGTGCATTAATGCACCAAGGTCGGTGTGTCAACACACCGAGCTGAGTGCATTAATGCACCAAGGGCGCTGCGTCAACATACCGAGATGAGTGTGTTAATGCACCAAGGTCGGTGCATCAACATACCGAGCTGAGTGCGTTAATGCACCAAGGTTGGTGCGTCAACAAACCGAGCTGAGTGCGTTAATGCACCAAGGTCGGCACGTCAACATACCGAGCTGAGTGCGTTAATGCACCAAGGTCGGTGCGTCAACACTGAGCTGAGTGCGTCAACACACCGAGCTGAGTGCGTTAATGCACAAAGGTTAGTGCGTCAACACACCGAGCTGAGTGCGTTAATGCACCAAGGTCGGTGCGTCAACATACCGAGCTGAGTGCGTTAATGCACCAAGGTCGGTGCGTCAACATACCGAGCTAAGTGCGTTAATGCACCAAGGTTGGTGCGTCAAGACACCGAGCTGAGTGCGTTAATGCACCAAGGTCGGTGCGTCAACATACCGAGCTGATTGCGTTAATGCACCAAGGTTAGTGCATCAACACACCGAGCTGAGTGCGTTAATGCACCAAGGTCGATGCGTCAACACACCGAGCTGAGTGCGTTAATGCACCAAGGTCGGTGCGTCAACATACTGAGCTGAGTGCGTCAACACACCGAGCTGAGTGCGTTAATGCACCAAGGTCGGTGCGTCAACACACCGAGCTGAGTGCGTTAATGCACCAAGGTCGGTGCATCAACACACCGAGCTGAGTGCGTTAATGCACCAAGGTTGGTGCGTCAACATATCGAGCTGAGTGCGTTAATGCACCAAGGTCGGTGCGTCAACATACTGAGCTGAGTGTGTTAATGCACCAGGTCAGTGCGTCAACACACCGAGCTGAGTGCGCATTAATGCACCAAGGTCGGTGTGTCAACACACCGAGCTGGGTGCATTAATGCACCAAGGTCGGTGTGTCAACACACCGAGCTGAGTGCATTAATGCACCAAGGGCGCTGCGTCAACATACCGAGATGAGTGTGTTAATGCACCAAGGTCGGTGCATCAACATACCGAGCTGAGTGCGTTAATGCACCAAGGTTGGTGCGTCAACAAACCGAGCTGAGTGCGTTAATGCACCAAGGTCGGCACGTCAACATACCGAGCTGAGTGCGTTAATGCACCAAGGTCGGTGCGTCAACATACTGAGCTGAGTGCGTCAACACACCGAGCTGAGTGCGTTAATGCACAAAGGTTAGTGCGTCAACACACCGAGCTGAGTGCGTTAATGCACCAAGGTCGGTGCGTCAACATACCGAGCTGAGTGCGTTAATGCACCAAGGTCGGTGCGTCAACATACCGAGCTAAGTGCGTTAATGCACCAAGGTTGGTGCGTCAAGACACCGAGCTGAGTGCGTTAATGCACCAAGGTCGGTGCGTCAACATACCGAGCTGATTGCGTTAATGCACCAAGGTTAGTGCATCAACACACCGAGCTGAGTGCGTTAATGCACCAAGGTCGATGCGTCAACACACCGAGCTGAGTGCGTTAATGCACCAAGGTCGGTGCGTCAACATACCGAGCTGAGTGCGTTAATGCACCAAGGTCAGTGCGTCAACAAACTGAGCTGAGTGCGTTAATGCACCAAGGTCAGTGCGTCAACACACCGTAGTTACATTTCACTTTGCAGTTACCCCCATGTGAAGAATACCAGGTTTTCACCAAACAATAAAAAGTCGACCAAAAAGTGAAATCCTGGTATTCTTCACATGGGCGTACAGAAGAACCAAAACAATAAACGAATTAGTATATGTACAGTTATAAGACAGAAATAAGCGCTATAAAACACTTAAGAGATAAATTTAAAAAATAAAAAAAATCTTCATATATAAAATTCCAATAGAAAGTTGACCGAAAACTGAAATCCTGGTATTCTTCACATGGGCGAATTATCCTGTTTACAATAAACTAAATGTATCTTTTCATTTAAGTAGATAACGGGACAATGAAAGGTGAATCTAATGCAAAAATTATTTAATTTTCACAATATTTCAACTCCCCTTGCGGGAGCCTTCCTCAGGTGAGGAATTTAACTACTGTTTTTATGGAGCATTTTTATTAAACTCAACTACCGGAATAATTGCACCAATGTACAATGTGGGGCGAACCACGAAGTGAGCGAAGCCTTAGCATATGGGTGTCTTTAACGAGTTGTCTGTCGTCATCGTCGTCGCCTGTCGTCGTTGTCGTAAATATTTGATCTCTAATAACTCAGTCATTCCTTGATGAAATAAATTAAACGAAACTATGTAGTCCGTCAAAAGTTTAGAAATAATCTAAAGTTTGGTGAAAAACGAACGAACGCAACGAGACAATTAAAGCAGACGAGTATTGTGTTGACGACTTCTGACTAACGACAGACAACGACAGACCACGACAGACGTTATAGATATCTACCTCAATGACTATCGATTTTTTGACATTATCTTTTTGAGAAAATTGTTCTCATTGAACATTTTGAGCCTCTAACCGTTAAATATTTTGATGTTAACACATAAATGGGCAGCAATAATATTGAATGTGCAGACTTAAACATCGATAGTTAGTTAGTAACCTTATCTTATAGTTTATGTGTCACTGTGTGAAGTACAATGCACAAATTTCCAACCAGACACAGACACTATATAACATTGGTTTCTCATTGGTTCCCCCCAAGCTTGACACTAGAACAAAGCCGCCTCAGCTTTGCAGGGCATTGCTTTTGCTGTCATTACCAGCCTGTGCGCAATCTTGTGCTTTGGCAGCCCCATGGAGAAAATAAGCATGGTGGACAGCCCATGACACTGGCCTTGAAGATGCGGATAATCTTGCCAATAATTGTAGATTGCATGGTAGTGACAAAATGTTTTTGTTAAGCTGGCATAGCATCTCAATGTGCAGTTTCAATGCAGCAGTCCGTTTATGATAAGGTATAGTGCCTAGATCTACTACTACTACTAGGATCGGCATGCTGCATTGCAGCTGCATTTTTAAGAATGCTGTGCCGGCTTGTCAACAAAATTGCACCGCCACAACTCCCTATCACCCATGACATTTGCTAGATCATCCGCATCTTTAAGGCCAGTGTCCTTTAAGATGCGTCTCAAGAAAGTCATAGGCTGTCCACCATGCTTATTCACTCCATGAGGCTGCCAAAGTACAAGATTATGCACTGGCTGGTCCTCACGGCGAAAGCAATGTCCTGCAAAGCGGAGGCGATTTTGTTCTAGTGTCAAGCTTGGGGGAACCAATGAGACACCTCCAATGTTATATAGTGTCTGGTTGGATATGTGTGCATTGTACTTGACACAATGTACCCGGCGTAGCATTCTTGTGAATGTGCCATCCAGAGATTTGGTGTCCTCAGCAGTTAGAGCCCAGCATGGACTCCCGTAGAGGAGTACTGGAACTACTGCTGCTCTAAATAATCGGACCTTAAGTTTCCGATTAATTCTAGGTGACTTCCAAATCCTGGAAAGCCTATTCAAGGCTGCCCATGCCTTTCCCTTACGTATTCGAAGGTCCTCACCTGACTTCCGGATCCATGATCCCAGGTAACAGAAGTCGTCCACATGCTCAAGCATACCATCCTTTGAGCTTATGCTCATCCGATCAGAGACTTGCTGAGGACTTTCAAAGTTAACTGTCAGAATTTTGGTCTTTCTGGAGTTAATAAAAAGACCAACACTAGAAGCAGCATGTTCTAATGAGCTGAGGAGCCGCTGGGCTCCCTCTAATGATTCTGAGAGTACTCCTAAGTCATCAGCAAAGTCTAGATCAGTTAGGTACTTGGCAGGATTTCCTCGACTTCTGGAGCCAGTAGGTGGAGTTATCATCACCCCATCATCATTATGATGATCTAAGGACATGCGTAGAACATAGTCAACCACAATAATGAACAAGAATGGTGCAAGTGTGTCTCCTTGGAGGACGCCCCATAACACTTCAAATGGTTCTGTGTCACCGTCAACAGTAGACACAAATGTTGTCGAACCATCGTATACTGATCTGATTGCTGCAATAATTTCATCAGGAATCCCATATAATGAAAGTATGCTGAACATACGTGAGCGAGAGACTGAATCAAAGGCCTTGAAGAAGTCAACAAAGATAACAGCCAGATGCCTGTCTTTCTTTTTTGATAACTCTTCAATTATCCTTCTAAGTGCCAAAATGGGCTCCATGGTCCCACGACCTTTACGGAACCCATTCTGATTTCCACGTAGCAGTCTCTCAATGGGATCCCTGATGCGATTTAATAGAATTCTATTGTATAGTTTTGCAGCAATCGAGATCAATGAGATTCCCCGAAAAGAACCATAGAGTGTTAGGTTGCCCTTCTTGGGAACTGGCACCAACTTATTTGTTTTCATTTCTTGTGGGACTCTTGTTGTACGGTACATGTCTACTATGATGGGATAGATGAGCTTTAAACACTCAGGTATTTTAAAGACCTCAGGGGGAACACCATCTACTCCACTGGCACGATTGGTCTTAATGCTCTTTGCAGCAGCCTTCACTTCTGCAAAGGAGATATCGCCAATGGGAATATCTGGGAGTACAGACTCAGACACTTTTACTTCTATAAAGTTATCAGGCAATACCCTGTCATTATTGAGGAGCTTTTCAAAGTGGGCTTTCCAACCATTGAGGCGATCGGCTGGTGATTCAGCCTTAACCTTGGTGGTTGGTTGGCTTTTCCGCCCAGTAAGCAGATTGATCGATTTCCATGCCTGGGATGATTGCCTGCTGTCGTCAGCATCATTGATGGCATCAACCTGTTGGTTTATTAGCTCCTGTAGATTAACAGAGTACTGCCTGTTCAGGGACCTAGATGCAGCTTTAACTGCATTCTTGGCCGCTGTAGTCTGTTTGAGTCGGGACTCTTTCTGCGCCTTATGAAGGTCATTTCGGCACTTCTGAATTTTGTTGTCAGTCCAGGGGGCCCTTTTCCTGTTTCGAGGGTATACAGGAACTGTTTCTGCAGCTGCTAACTTAACTGCTTCTGTAAAGGCAGTATAGCCCTCACAGTGATCTGCCGCCGCAGAGGCAAGAGCCTCATACCTGTTGCTCAGCTGTAGTGTGAAGCTGGATCTCACACTTGGCTGTTGCAACAGAGAGGACCAGTCATGGCGTGGCAAGGCAGATTTCGTTGTTCTGCTAGCACGCAGACTAAGTCTTACCTTGGCCACAATAAGGCGGTGATCACTGGAGAAGGTAAGATGATCGTTTATGATAAGGTATAGTGCCTAGATCACTAGGTAGAGGTACTATATAAATACATTATTATTAGGTATTATTATTATATTGTTAAATTTCTCTCCCATTTTCGTCCTTTGCATCAAATCCACGAGATATGATAACACCAACTATCGGAAACAAACCGCATATAACTAAAGCCCAGTCTTCAAACCACGAATAATCCGTAACGCTTTTTATAAATATCAATGCAGGTATTATTGCTAAGATAGCGGCCATGGAAACAGCTGAATATATCAAGCTCAAGTTGATATCTAAAACATATATATAAACAATAAATCAGTAGTAACCCTATTATTAGAAAATATGTCAAAAGTATCATAAAAATAAAAGCTAAGGGAACCTGTTTGTGATGAAAATTGGATATTGATAAGTTGTATAAGATAGCTAAACCAAATATTTTAAAATTGGCCCCAAAATGGCACTGTAACGGCTAAAAGCAAATCTTTGCGCCAAAGGCTTTCTCCTCCAATATTTGTTGGAATTTGTCGAAATTTTGAATATAAGTTCAGAAGACCCGTGCATCCAATTCTTCTCAACGGTTGTATTTATTGGGGTCATTTTTGAACAAAAAGGCTTCAGCGCATTTCCAGCCAAATTTGGTAAAAGTGGACAATGGTGTTCTGAAAAAGTGTACCAAATTTGAACACACTTTGTCAGTCAGGCGCTCAGTCTGAAAAATTAAAGAAAAATGCACATTGTACAATTTTCACTATAGGATTTTTCCAGTTTAGTGATCAAATTTCTAATGTCAGTTTTAATGTTTCATGGATTCTAAATTGTCTGACGTTCTGCCTGCCTGCCTGTTCCTGCATGTTCCTGCATGTTTTTTCATATTTTTGCTCCACGTTTGAGACACATGCCAAATTAATTCCCATCTAAATTTCAAACCATTCCATTGTAGGCTACCAAGTCCTCAGAAGAGGTACATAAGCTTGATAGTACAATTTATTGACAAACAGGTGCCCTTAATTAATAAGCTTGTATAAATGTAGTGTATTTTTCATAAGCAATGTTGCATTTTATTATCATTAACATGTAAAAGCAGAGTTAATAAAGGACTATTATTCGATAAAAAAAAAGTAAGCGGAAACACCGCTTTTTATCAGTCATTTTCAATTTAGCGAAATTCATCTATTCTGTCCGAGTGGTTGAGTTTTACAAGAGTTAGCAGGATTTTAGCACGAGCTAAGCGAGTGTTAAAAAGCCAACGCGTGGAAAATTCAACACACGAGGGCAGAATATCTAAAAAACTGTAACCTGATCCGTAGTTCCCTTACCAGCTTACAGTTAATAAGGTATTTTTGAACTGTTTTGGGGAAGGTATTTTGGTGTATTTTGGGTAATTCGTAGGACCCAAATCTCCGGAAAAAACGTAGTGTCTTCTCATTAAAATTGTGGAGCATCTCCAGATCGTCAAGAAGGATGTTACTATTACTGTATTAGGCCTATGGCCCACCATAGGTCCGGTACTTCTCGCTGCCATGCTGCGGGATGGCCCTGGTTTAATTCAAGTATCGGTATTACAGTATAATTGTACACGTTTGTGGGGCGTCGCGCAGCACGCGAACTTGAGCAAGTTCGAAACAAGTTCGATTTGATCTGGAGTCAAAAGTTCGAGAGGTATTTGCCCGTAACTTTCAAAAAAAATTGGAACTTTTTCTCTAGTATGCCCATCCAAAATTTGGTTGAAAATGTTTAAAATCTTCAAAAGTGATTTACGAATGAATTTTTCATTACAGACGGCCAGACAGACAGACGGACATGAAATTTTGCCCTATTTACTAATTATAATCATGCGCTAAGGCTCGCCCTGACTGCGAGGCTTGCCCCCAGTTATATGTGCTAGGGTACTACTGTCTTACTGTTTACAAACATACAGTAGTACAAATGGTTTATTGATATATATCTAGGTACTGGTAATTCCTTTTTACACATTGTAGTCTACACCCTGTCTGTACCTGTCGATATTCCGTACCGGTCCCGTATAAACAATTTAGTTTCATTTTCATAATGTGTGAGCTTTATGATGGAAAATAAGTTAAAAAGATACTTTTTTAAAACTAATTTTTTGAATAATTAATGAAAAAACGTTAAATTAATTAACTGAATTTTAAAAATATGCGTGAGAACACGCGCCTTTTTCAAATAAAAATCATTAGTAGGTCTACAATAAAACTAGCTTGATATTGTATATACATCGTACAATCAATAAAATTAAACCTGTTAAAATCACATGATAGGCCTAAATGAATAATTGAAACTACTGATTAACCGTTTGGCACAGTAATAAATAAAATCCGGTTATAAAGGAACCCGAACAAACTAACTTGTATATTTGTGACCGAAAGCCTTTGCTGTAACTGCTGGGAACAATGCGAAATTTCCCGAAATACCAAAATAGATGCCGAGGTAGCAAATGGTGGAAGCCGTTGTTGTTTTACTGTGATGATCTATAAACTCCGCAAGAGGGAATGTAAATAGCAGGACCTGAAAAATAATTTAGTAGCATCACATCATCATCCTTTCCTACCACGAGTTCAAATCGAATTACAGATATTTCCTAACTCGAGTTCAAATAGAATTACAGATAACCCATACTAAAAAAGTTGTCAGCTGCTGTCAAATAACCCGCAATTACTTATTCGAAAGCTACATGGCAAATAGTAAGTCAAATGACTCATGAAGTATAAAATATTTTTTATAATATGTATAATATATAATGTATAATAATTTTAAATATACAATGTGGAGAATTATGTTTATTTGCAAAATGCCATAAACCATACTGTAAGAGGGGAAAGCAAACTGAGAGTTCCCAACATGAATATTATTAGTTTATTTATGAAAACATCATCACTTGTTCTTTCCATATGGAAATCCCACCCTTAGACCCTCCCCTCCTATTTCCATGGGCTATCGATCTCCGCTATTCAGTATCGTTATATGCGGTACCCTTAATTTTAGTGAGTCGAACCGCTCCTAAACTGATGATGATCGTGCATAATCTCTTTGTTAAGTTACAAGAAGGCTGCTGCATAACCATCGATCGAAGCTTACGATTCCCTAGGAAGATAAAATGTATTTGAACGCCAATGATTACAATGCTTCCCCTTTATGAGTTGTTGTCAATCCAAACACAGGCGTCGCGTTAACCATTGGATACTTGGAATGTCCACTCTCAATGCCCTAAACCTTAATTAACAGTTGCAAAAGAACCACTTGATTGACAGCATTTTGCTATGTATTATGTCCGTTTGCACCGCCCGGGTCACACATGTTACCTATCGTACTCAGGAATACATTACTCAAAGTTATTTTTGTTTTATATTATTCAAATTGTAAAATAGGTTATATTTGGGCTACTAACAATAATGAAACTATTGTTTTCAAATAGTTATTTTTTCAAGCCTTCAAGCAAAATATGGAATGAAATTTCAGAAATAATAATTTAAGAATTTTAATAACCTTAAACTAACTTAAGAATTAAATTATCAACAACAAAAACATAAAAACAATTATTCGCGTGACCAACAACATCTACTGAACCAAAAAAAAAACGAAAAGTACTACTAAACCTGCTTGCCAATTTTGTGGTTCAACAATGAGATTTTGGGAAATTGAACATTAGAAATGAGAAATAGAATTTAGAAATCGAACATTAGAAAACAAAAAACAACCAAATAGTATGTCCAACAAAAAACAACCAAATAGTATGTCCACATGGAAATGTTATATTAAATTAAGTTTTTATTTGAGAGGAACTCAATTGCACGGCTACTCTACTGGAATTCCATTAAATCTCAAGTAATTTAGTTTATACTGTGTACGGGCGCGGCCATTGCTGCTGCAGCTCCTATATTGGTTTTTCTTTCACGATTTAATTTGAGATGTACTGACTGCATCATACTACTACCCCTGACACCCTAAAACCTATAAGATGTCACGCCTTAACTGCTATGGAGTTAGACGTGACCATTACCACTATCGGGATGGTGCATTGCAGCTGCATTCTATATATAACATATATGTTAAGAATGCTGTGTCGGCTTGTCGACAAAAGTGCGCCGCCACAACTCCCTATCACCCATGACATTTGCTAGATCATCCGCATCTTCAAGGCCAGTGCCCTTTTAAGATTCGTCTCAAGAAAGTCCTGCTTATTCACTCTGTTCAAGTGTCAAGCTAGGGGAGACTATAATGAAACACCTCCAATGTTGTATAGAGTCTGATTGGAAATGAGACGATTATACTTCACATAATGCACCCGGTACAGCATTCTTGTGTAAGTGCCTTACAGAGATTTGGTCCTCTGTAGTTAGAGCCCAGCATGGACTCCCATAGAGGAGTACTGGAACTACTGCTGCTCTAAATAACCGGACCTTAAGTTTCCGATTAATTCTCGGTGACTTCCAAATCCTGGAAAGCCTATTTGAGGCTGCCCATGCATTTCCCTTACGTATTCGAAGGTCCTTGCCTGACTTCCGGATCCATGATCCCAGGTAACAGAAGTCATCCACATGCTCAAGCATACCATCTTTTGAGCTTATGCTCATCCGATCAGAGACTCGCTGAGGACTTTCAGAGTTAACTGTCAAAATTGTGGTCTTTCTGGAGTTAATAAAAAGACCAACACTAGAAGCAGCATGTTCTAATGAGCTGAGGAGCCGTTGGGCTCCCTCTAGTGATCTGAGAGTACTCCTAAGTCATCAGCAAAGTCTAGATCAGTTAGGTACTTGGCAGGATTTCCTCGACTTCTGGAGCCATTAGGTGGAGTTATCATCACCCCATCATCATTATGATGATCTAAGGACATGCGTAGAACATAGTCAACCACAATAATGAACAAGAATGGTGCAAGTGTGTCTCCCTGGAGGACGCCCCATAACACTTCAAATGGTTCTGTGTCACCGTCAACAGTAGACACAAATGTTGTCGAACCATCGTATACTGATCTGATTGCTGCAATAATTTCATCAGGAATCCCATATAATGAAAGTATGCTGAACATACGTGAGCGAGAGACTGAATCAAAGGCCTTGAAGAAGTCAACAAAGATAACAGCCAGATGCCTGACTTTCTTTTTTGATAACTCTTCAGTTATCCTTCTAAGTGCCAAAATGGGCTCCACGGTCCCACGACCTTTACGGAACCCATTCTAATTTCCACGGAGCAGTCTCTCAATGGGATCTCTGATGCGATTTAATAGAATTCTATTGTATAGCTTTGCAGCAATTGAGATCAATGAGATTCCCCGAAAAGAACCATAGAGTGTTAGGTTGCCCTTCTTGGGAACTGGTACCAACTTATTTGTTTTCATTTCTTGTGGGACTCTTGTTGTACGGTACATGTCTACTATGATGGGATAGATGAGCTTTAAACACTCAGGTATTTTAAAGACCTGAGGGGGAACACCATCTACTCCACTGGCACGATTGGTCTTAATGCTCTTTGCAGCAGCCTTCACTTCTGCAAAGGAGATATCACCAATGGGAATATCTGGGAGTACAGACTCAGACACTTTTACTTCTATATAGTTATCAGGCAATAGCCTGTCATTATTGAGGAGCTTTTCAAAGTGGGCCTTCCAACCATTGAGGCGATTGGCTGGTGATTCAGCCTTAACCTTGGTGGTTGGTTGGCTTTTTCGACCAGCAAGCAAGTTGATCGATCTCCATGCCTGGGATGATTGCCTGCTGTCGTCAGCATCATTGATGGCATCAACCTGTTGGTTTATTACCTCCTGTAAATTAACCGAGTACTGCCTGTTCAGGGACCTAGATGCAGCCTTAACTGCATTCTTGGCCGCTGTAGTCTGTTTGAGTCGGGCTCTTTCTGCGCCTTGTTGAGGTCATTTCGGCACTTCTGAATTTTGTTGTCAGTCCAGGGGGCCCGTTTCCTGTTTCGAGGGTATACAGGAACTGTTTCTGCAGCTGCTAACTTAACTGCCTCTGTGAAGGCAGTATAGCCCTCACAGTGATATGCCGCCTCAGAGGCAAGAGCCTCATACCTGTTGCTCAACTGTAGTGTGAAGCTGGATCTCACACTTGGCTGTTGCAACAGAGAGGACCAGTCATGCCGCGGCAAGGCAGATTTCGTTGTTCTGCTAGCACGCAGACTAAGTCTTACCTTGGCCACAATAACGCGGTGATCGCTGGAGAAGGGTCGTAGTGTAAATGCATTACAGTCTTGTATAGAGCTCCTGTATTTCCTACGAAACAGGATATGGTCTTTCTGGGACTTGTGACCACTGGGTCCACAATGAGTCCATAGCTTTCCAGTTCGCTTCTTGAACTGGGTTCCAGCCGAAAACAATCCATTTCCAGAGATAAAATCCTGAAGATGGACGGAATTTCGGTTTAACACTATTGCTATAGACCCAGGGCGATGTAGGTGATTGATGCAGACTTGCATTAAAGTCTCCCAGGAATGTTAAGAATGCATGCTGATCCACTCCATCAGTAGCTGCTTGTAGATTCTGGTAGAAATTTTCCACCTCCTCTACAGGGGCAACACTAGTTGGAGAGTAGCACACAATCAAAACCACCTTAGGAAACTTCTTAGCCAGTCTTCCAGAACATGATAAGTGGCAACGGATGATGCAGTTAGAGATTTGGTCTATTTTGTCCAATGCTGCATGTGCAGTTGGATTCATCAATAGACCATTGCCACCATCGCCTCTGCAAACTCCAAGTGATGCTGAGAGTGAAACTTTTAATTTTTTTAAGAAAAAAGGTCTGCATTTTTTGCACTTAAACGCACGATCTCTGCTTCCAAAACTTTCCGAAATTCGTATTTTAATCAATAAATCCAACCCAGCAGTTTTAACAATCTCTGAAACTTGGCTCGATGATAGTGTTTCTGATGGAGAAATTTATATTGATAATTACGTAGTTTTACGTAAGGATAGGGACAGACACGGTGGTGGTGTCTGTACTTACATTCGATGTGATTTAGCTCTTAATCGTAGGGAAGATTTAGAGACTTGTGACGAAGTTTTACTGGTGGAACTTTTACTTCCTAAAACTAAACCTATTTTAATCGGTACTTTATATCGGCCCCCTAAACAATCAGATTTTTTGCAAAATTTTGAAAATACAATTTTATGTAATCTTAGGTCAGACTGTGAAATATATTTCTTAGGTGATTTTAATATCTGTTACCATCACAAAGCATCCCCCATCTGTAAACAGTACCAAAGTATTTTAAATTTGTTTGGTTTAAAACAAATTATTCGAGATTCTACCAGATTTACCAGTAAAACTTCTACTTTACTAGATCACATCCTTTGTAATAATACCGATATTATTTCTCAATCTGGGGTTTTACCTATAGGTCTAAGCGATCATTTTATAGTTTTTTGCACAAGAAAGACACAAAAATCTTTTTTCGGGGATCATAAAACAGTAACAGTTAGGTCTATGAAAAATTACAGCAAGGAACGCTTTTTAAGTTTGTTAGTTAATTCTGACTGGGAACCCTGTTTTAAGGCCGCTGACATTAACCTTGCGTACACTGTTTTTAAAGATATATTTTTAAAGGCACTTAATACTGTAGCACCAATTAAAGAAATTAGTCTTAAACAACGCACTGAGCCCTGGATGACTTCGGGTATTCTTAGTAATATCAGAGAAAGAGATAACTATTTGTATAAATTTAGGAAATACCGTGTTTTAGCTGATTATAATAATTACTGCAAATATAGAAACCTTGTCCAACGGGAAATAAAAAAAGCTAAATCTGAATATTTGTACAACAAAATAAGTGAGAATAAAGATAATCCAAAAAGTCTATGGTCTACCCTAAAATCTTTAGGTTATAAAAACCTTAAATCTAAATCGAATATTGTTCTGCAAGATAACGGTGAGCTGATTCATGATCATACTCTAGTTAGTAATTTATTTAATAATTATTTTACTAATGTTGCCTCTAATTTAGTTAAGAAGTTACCGTTATCAAGTAATAAATATAGTATAGGGTCCGAAACTCTAAATAATTTTTATTTAGAAAAGTTACAAAATTCAGAAAAGTTATTTTTAAAACCCGTTTCTGAGGATTTCGTTTTTAAAAATCTACTTAGCCTATCAGCCTCAAAAAGTACCGGTCTAGATCTAATACCTGCCCGTTTTCTTAAGGATGGTGCTGAAGTACTTAAAGTGCCTATTACTTTTATTATTAATTACTCTATCGTAGATAATGTAGTACCAGACGAACTGAAATTAGCTAAGGTTGTTCCTCTGTATAAAAAGAATAGTAAAGTAGAACCCTGTAATTACAGACCTGTTAGTATCTTAAGTATTGTATCTAAAATTCTAGAACGTTCTGTTTTTCTACAGCTGGAGGCACATCTTAATAGGCTAAATTTGATCTATGAACTTCAGTCCGGTTTTCGTAAATCATATTCTACAGCCACCTGCCTTATTAACTTAACTGATACAATTAGATGTAATAACGCAAAGGGTTTATATACTGGTATGGTAATGTTGGACCTACAAAAGGCTTTCGATACTGTAGATCACGAAATTCTGCTTGGTAAGTTAGGCCTGATGGGTGTAGGTTCTATAGACTGGTTCAAGTCCTACCTGTCAGACAGAAGTCAAACTGTAGTCATTAGCAAATCGCAGTCCAAATCGCAGCGCAAATCAAAAGAGATTACCTGTGGTGTACCGCAAGGTAGTATATTAGGTCCTCTGCTTTTTGTATGCTATGTAAATGATATGATAAGTAGTATAGATCCCGATTTTAAACTCATTTTATATGCCGACGACAGTGCTCTTATTTTCTCTCATAAAGATCCTATCCATATTTCCCAAAAATTAAGTGCAGTTCTAGAATCCTGTAATGAGTGGTTGGTTGATAATAAGCTATCCATTCACTACGGTAAAACTGAAAGTATTTTGTTTGGTTCCAAAAGAAAGTTAAAGAAGGTAACTAAGTTTGAAGTCACTAGTAATGGACATAAGATTGAAAATAAAAAGGAAGTTAAATATTTAGGCGCCACATTGGATAACTGCTTATCAGGAGAAAGTACAGTGAAAAATATTTTCTCGAAAGTTAACAGTAGGCTTAGGTTTCTATACAGAAATAAAAATAGTTTGAACACCGACTCCCGCAAGTTACTTTGCTCTTCTTTAATACAGTGTCACATGGACTATGCGTGCACTTCTTGGTATGAAGGCTTAACCAAACAGCTTAAATGTAAATTACAAGTAGCTCAGAATAAAGTAGTACGATTTATTAAAGACTACAAACCTAGGCACCACCTAACTCCAGATGACTTTTCTGAATCTGGACTACTTAACTTAGATAGTAGAGTTAAGCAGCTACGCCTTAACCATGTGCATAAAGTGTATAATGGTAAATGTCCCAATTACCTAAAACAAAAATTCAACAGAGTACGCGATACACACTCTTACAGTACCAGAGCTAGTGCTTCAAACTTCTACCTCCCGAATTGTAAATCCTTTGAATCTGATACTTTCTTTTTTAACGGCATAAAAAATTGGAACGCTCTGCCTAATGAAATTAAAAACCTAAATAATCAACATTCTTTTAAATCTGCAGTTAAATCTCACCTCCGTGTGCAATGTAAAAATAGGTACAATAGTCCTACAGTAAGTTATTAGTTTATTAATTATTTACTATTTATACTGTAATTACGTTTTATAATAAATTGTTCTGTACATTACATCTTTATCGTTGAGTCGGGCATTGTCACGCTCTCGGTAAAGTTGTACATGTACATAGTGTAATTACGTTTTATATTGGTTTTAGGTTAGCGTAGTGTAATATTGTATTTGTAACCAAGTAACATAAAGGACCCCCTTGGAAATAAGCTGCAAAGCTTTAGGGGTAATCCTATATGTTATGTTGGACCAATACCTTTATACCGGTACATTGTTTGGTGTATTTGTTATTGTTTTTACATAATGTATAAATAAATCTATCTATCTATCTATCTATCTATCTATCTATCTGCTGAAGCGAGGGCGAGTCGCCAACCGCCCCCCATGTCCTTAATCAGAACCTCATCAGTCTGTCCAGTCTGCATTCGGTGCTCTTGAACATCCACTGCACTAAGAGAAAGCTTATTTTATGTTATGGGACCCGAGTGTTAGGGTGTTTACTGAGGCTAGTCTAGTGACTTGCCTCAGATTCACCAATGGCTTTGTTGGTCGGGGTGGAACATGAGAGTAGCCTCCAACTCCAGAATCCCTCTCCCCCTCACAATCTGGCCTCCCTGGTGACCCAGGGTTTGGGCCAGAAAGGTCATCAGGAAAGGGACTCAAAGAATTGTTTGCCGCTCTCTCTCCAGTAGGGGGTGAGACAGGCAGCCGGTCAGGAGATAACTGACGCCTGTGAGGCCGATTGTGTCCAGTCATTCCACTGGCCTCTAGTAGCTGGACCTCCGCATTACTAATGTAATCCATAGTGGGGGTTGGGGGTGCTTTTTTGCCGAGTCAGCTCTCGGGGCAAATACCACACCCTGGTTTGCCATTCCACAGGGTGGGTGTCGCAGTGGAGTCAGATATGAGACCCATCACCCATATCTACTCTCACGCACATGACCCACCATTGGCTGTGCAGCTCATCTGCTGGGTCATGCCCTGTACCCCTGCTGCCAGGTGCAGGTCGCAGTGAAGTGCACTCAGAGTGGACATGAGAACACCTTCATGAGAATCACCATCTGCCTGGCCAGGCCATATACCCCTGCAGCCAAGTATATGGGGTCCTTAATCCAGGACCAAGGGCGTCCTTATCCCAGAACGAAGGGGGTCCTAGTTACAGGACCAGATTTGCCCTAGTAAGAGGGTCTATGCAGCTACAGGTGGCACCTCCTTTATGCTGCATGGAGGTGGCAAGTTTTCTTGATCAATGACCTAGAATACCTGACCTGACCGAACCGTACCCCTGTAGCACGCGTCCTAATCACTGAAACATGGTGAGTGGTAACTGAAATAGAAGGTCGTGCTACGGGCCTTCGGGGGCTTCGAACAATTAAAATAGGCAAGCTATTTACTCTTCTGCTATATCTCTTCTAGCACCTATAAATGAACATGCTGACGTTAGATTTTGGCTGACCCCCTCCCCTCCCCTCATCAGCACGTCATCAGATTTTCCCAACCCCCCCCCCCCCCCCTCTAAAGTGCTGACGTCATACTTGGACGGACCCATACAGTAAATACAGGTACCGGTAAGTATTACACAAATAGGCTATCCCATAAATTAAGAAAATATAGGACGTTTTGTCCGCCGAAAACGTAAGCCTAAATAATACATTTTATAAAAATAAATGGGTTTCTGAGATTTAAACAATAAAATCAATTTGGTATTTCATTTTATTTAAGGGCACGTAGTGCCTGGGTAGGGTACTAACCATACCCCATTTCCTATTTTAATGGTTCCTTATTAATATCACAATTCCTCTATAAAGTCGTGGTTGTCAAACATCATATAACTTTGTAACATATTCAACCAACCCAATTAGCATCTTAAACGTGAGAAAAAATTATTAAAATGGTTACGAAAATACCGAATTAGCAGACCTCCATTAGTGGGGGCTTAAATCCGATGCAAGGCTTGTATTAATATCGCCTTCACCGATATTATCTATATACGCAGAATTAAAGATATTGCATATTATACATAAAAACATAATCTTTGAAATTTATAAAACTCACCGATTGCAGAACTCCTAGAAACATTTGAGCTCGTTTATACGACAAAATATCTGTTAAAAATCCCCACAATAATAAACTACAGCCGTTGGTGATGGAGCGATACCAAGTCACGTTGTAGAAAGCTCTTAACGAATAACTAATGAAACGTGGGCGAATGAAATGAAAAACAAACATCCAATCAAAAGTCATAAATAGAAAGACAAACCACAGTTTGAAAAAGTTTTTTTCTTTAATAACTTTATGCGGTGTTAGGTGCCAAGCCAACTCGGCATCCTCATGACTCTCCTCGAATGCAACGGATTGCCGACTAGGATCTGGTGCGGAAATACATCCAATGCATATGAGTTGGATTCCGCTTGACAGGCCACCTATAACTAAAAATACTAGGGGTACTCGATTTATAATATCATCTTGGCTGTAGTATTTACCATCATCAAGTGGAATATTGTCAGGGTTAACATATGCTGTTTGAACCTGAAAATAAATTATTTTTTTACAAATGCTAATAATATTCTTTGATCTAAATAAGAATGACGAAAGTTGATGTTCTTAATTTTTAGCATGATTTATATTTTTTATCATTCAAAATTAATAATTTAAATATTGAAATATTAAATTAAATATTTTTGTTTAGATAAAATTGCGACAGGGGTGGTAGTGTAGTTAGCAAATCCAATATCGGCAAATAAATATCCTTTCTCGTCGAATTTATATCCAATCTCGGCGAAATTATATCCTTTCTCGTCGAATTTATATCCTTTCTCGTCTGAATTAACGGTGTTAAATATCTATTAAGGGGAAAAGGAGTGGGATACCACCCTGGCATGTTATTCTTGCCAAAACAGTAAACGAGAGTCAATAGCATACGTTACAGGTTTTCTTGTAAACAGATTTTCCTCTGGAGATGAAATTAAATTGATTGTGTTGAAAGTCCCCCACCCATTAAGATGAGTAATATTATTAAACCCTTCCCGGTCGTATCCTTGATCCAGCATCCTGACCAAGTGCGCCTTTGACCTCATTATAGCACATGGAATTGAAAACAATGGCGATCTGGAGACAAGGCACTTCTGGTAATAATAGATCACCAACTGCCTTTGTTGACAGTTTCTCAACCAATTGGCCAATAGGAATATCGCAGCCAGCCGGCCGGCCACTCAGTGAATGTAATATCACAAGGTGTAGGGTAGATGATGCTTTCTTCCATAGAAATCACAAGTCACAAAATATTTTATTTAAGTTTCCTAAATATGACTTTAACCACAGATTTGCTATAAAATATTAATCTTTATAATTAATTATGTGGCATTATTTTAAAAGTAGATGTATTATATATATATATATATAATATACTGGAGAAAAGTTTCCCATATTCAGTTAACAAAATGAGACTTACTTTTTCATGCTTCCTTTGTTTTAAATAAAGACGAACTTACTTACCCATTTCACTTACCAAATTGAAAATTGCAGATCCAAGACCTAAACCTGCAAGATCAATTCCTGTTGCTAAACCTTTGTATCTTGGAAGCCACTGCATAGAGTTAAGGAGAGTAGCTATGAAGATAAAACTGGCAGCAACACCAAAGATAGCACCATATGTTAGGAGGATAAGAAAAAATGAAATTTGAATGCTGAGTGATGTCATGAAGATACCAACACTGCAAAATAAAATGTATATTGTTAATTATAAAATTAAATAAAAGTCATATTTTATTTGTTTTGGCGTTTTATCCCATTTTGCATTTGAAACATTACAATATAAATATAATCTAAATTAAATTTCAGATGTATTTTTACTGCAATATCATTATCATGTTCGAGGATGAATTTCATTACTTATCTGTTTGTAGCAGTTTGTAGCAGTTTGTAGCAGTTTGTAGCATTGTTTATCTGTTATCAAACACAAACATAACTATTAAAAATATGAAAATAAAGTGTTCATCTGGGTGGTGCCTGTCACAGCTCAGGTAGGTAATGTCCTCAACTTAATGCTAATTTTTATATTTAGGCAGGCAAATTCAACATTCACAACAACAAGATTGGAGGATCTGATTGGTTCTTTCCTGAGCTCAGAAATACTTCCGTACACTATTAGGTAGTTTCGCCTTTCATGCATTTGCACTACCATTGCAATTTAAGTTCAGTTCAGGTTTCTGAATTAAATTAATCTTATTTGACATTTTAAGGGTAGAAATAGATTTTGTCTTATAATCTTGGATTGTAAATATAGGTGCATATATTTTACGCTGGGTTTTAATTAATCAGGCTTGCAAACTCAGTAAAATAAAGTATTACAGTATTTATGAATCGATTATTAGATTGATTGTCAATTTACAGAAATCTAAACAAAATGTATTTCAATTTCGGTTTATTATTATAGTACCGGTAATCATTTTTGTTAATAATATATTTAATTCAAATTAGATTGAAATGACTCCAATATTAAAAAGTCAAATATTATTTGCCAAAAGAGAGATAGTGATACAGATTATATATAACATCTTTGCGAAAAAGAAAATTAATCTAAATTGCCGACTACCTCTGCAAGGGTACACCCTGATAGTTCGCAATGGAAATCCCAAATCTTTTGCAATAAATATTAAGGTGTAATTTACTTTTCTGGAACAGAAACAGGTTTCAGGAATATCGGTCCACCCACTGTCGGTTGACTGGCGTTGAATAAGATCTTGCAGGGAATATGACCTATTATAGCAGTTGTTGGCTGCCATATATCAACACTTTTTTTACTACTGCCCGGAATTATTATACCGTTATATATTATAGAGATTTTCGTCAGAATGTGCACTATGTTTAAAGAGTAAATTTAAAGACGTCGAGGTTTTACTTTATTACGTTCAATTTTGCTGCTAAATATGGATCTGACTGTTTTGCGAACAAGAAAAAAATCAATGATGTGAAATTAAACCAGATGTTCATAGCAATCTCCCACATCGTAATGTAATATAGTGTGCATGTAATTTCCTTTCGGCTCGGGTGCTTGCAGTGCTTTGCATATATTTCTATTTAAGGAGATAAATACGGAGATACGGTTTTCAAAATCTGTTCAGCATTATAAACTTTTCTTCAATAGTTCTTAGCTTAACAAAATATTATTAAGGCATTAATCCGACAACATTAGCAGAACGGTGATTTGGTTCATTATAATCCATGCAACGTAATATTTATTTTGTAAAACTCTATATGCAGTAATATCTATAGATATGTCATAAAATACATTATATTACATTATAACTTAATAGTAAATATATGACTTACTAATAAATATGGGAGCTCTTGACGCAATCAAATGTATACTCTCTTATTACGACCAAAAATGGAACCCTAAGCTTGCTATTGATTCTTGGCTGTTATTTTGGTTAACAAACTAGCCACTGCAATCTGGTACTTTATTTTAATTTATGTTAATTCGCCGAGATGATCGCCATGCTCATATTTGAATAAATTATATTTTTTTTTTGTATTTGTTACTGTTCAATATATTATTTGTTCCATTCATACTGCTATTATACACTGTATATTTTTATATATGAGAAATTCTATGATGCGTTTGTTTGATCAACAACTGTTACTTGTATATTCTATATTAATTGTTCCATCATTAATAACTGATACTACAATAATGGCCGATTTAAGTCAATTGGAATCACTTCTTAATGGATATGATAAAAGCCTTCGTCCATATATCAATGAGCGACGGCCTCTAAACATATACATTACTATGAATTTAGAGTCTGTAGGGAAAGTTAGTGAAACCGACATGAGTTTCAGAATAGACTTTTCTCTGCGCCAGCACTGGACTGACCCTCGACTGAAATTTAATGCTGCAATCACTGAAGGAGAACCGTTGTCGTTATCTCACGCATTCCTTTCTGGTATATGGTTGCCAGACACATTCTTCCCTCAATCGTTACAGGCAACGAAACACAACGTTATGTCACCAAATATCTTGTTACGTTTACACCCTTCTGGGGAAATTTTGTTCAGTGGAAGAGTTACAATTATATCAAAATGTCCCATGTCATTAATATATTTCCCAATGGATTACCAGGCTTGTCACTTACTCATGCAAAATTTTGGATACACAAAAGATCACATCCAATTAAAGTGGAAACCGAGTACAAACCTATATGGAAGTGCAATAGAGCCACTTTCTAACATCCAACTAACACACTTTGATTTCCAAGGTTTCAGCACAGATTCCTTCACATCAAATTTTTCAACAGGAGAATATTCTAGTCTTGATGTTGTCTTTGTATTCCACAGACGACTCACCTATTATCTCCTCCGCATCTATCTACCTGCATGCCTCATTGTTGCACTCTCGTGGGCATCTTTTTGGTTAAATGCAAATTCGGTTCCAGCCCGTGCTTCCATATCGGTAACCACTGTACTAACACTGATAACACTTATTGGATCATCAACTAGCTCTTTGCCTGTAGTGAGTGAAGTTAAAGCCCTTGATGTTTTCTTTGCGATTTGCTTAATATATGTTTTTGGAGCACTTTTAGTATTTACCTTTGTTTGTTATTTGGCGTTTGATAATAATAACAACGATAGGAAACCCACGAATAGAATTCACGCTGTTGCTAATAATAATATCAGCAATATCGGACAGCCTCAACGCACAACACCCTTATTGTTACGACGACGTGGGAATGTAAGGGATAGTCCAAAATCGATGCGTTGCACAGCCTTCAACAATCAAAGGCTTTTCAGGACAAGCAACTTATATTCGGAATCAACAGATATATACCCCGAACCAATTGACAGTTCCACTTTAACCAGAAACAAACATGTACATTCTTCAGGAAATTTAGTGGATGACATAGGAATAGGAAATAATGTTGGATGTAATACCAATGAAATATATTATTTAAAGATTGACTATTTCAGCCGAATACTATTTCCTATATCTTTTGCTGTTACTATTGTGGCATATTTTGTGATTTACATACACTTGGCAGATACAACTCGGGTCCCATACCAACACAAATATGAAAGTACACTCTAGAAGTCAATGAATTCGCGTTGCGGGTTGAGATGAAAATGGAAATAATAACAAACCTGCCTGTAAGACTAGTTCGACATTAGACTGTTTTAGACTTTAGACTGGAGTTACGTACATTAATTATATTGTTAATTATTGTTATATCTATATTCAATCAGTTAGTGTAATGGCAAGCAGTACATCATTTATATATCGTATGTATCTATAGGGCCTATTGTCATCGTTATAATACTGTCATCAACTCAGGCTAAGTTCAAGTATAATGTAAAGGCATAGTAGGTTTTGTATATCTGGTACGTTTACAACAACTGTCAATTAAACTAGACAAAACCAGAAAACTGAACCAGGGTGCCAGCCGGGTACCAACGGTTGTTGGGTAGACCTAATAGAAGATTTCACAAACTTTCATAAGGGGCTTTTACATTATATTGTTTGCTTCAGATGTTCTTTATTAGCCAAACTGATAATATTAGGTATAAATAATTAGTGTTCTTTAGTATATTTATCTAATACAGAAAGTCCCAAGGCGTCCTTTAATACATTACAAAATATAGTTTACTGAGGTATATTTAAACTAATAAGATACAAACATTGTCTGACTACCCATATTAAGCATTGAATTACCTATATAGCCTATTGTAAAAGTTTCAGCCTACGCTAATTTTGCCTAAATCTCGGCTGCATGGCCTGTATTAAAGGACGCCTGGTAAGTCCCTTTCGCGGAATAAACAGCACTTTGGGGCCGTTTCCCAGGTTATGGATAGGGATAACATTTCACACATCGCACTAGTTGTGATTGTGATTTGTTTGCCTAGGCGAATGTGTATTACATTAGATGGGAGGCAGTTTGTGTGGTTGATGCAAGTCATTCTTGGTTTGCATCTTTCAATAATTCTTTCTTGGAGTCCGTGTAAAAGAGATTCGTTTAAAGTCATCTTTATGGCGTTCTAGTAATATATATAATTGGTGTAAAAGTATTACTATACATATTTTACTAATAGTGCGGGCCATTTACATTTTTTTTGGCAGTTTCAATTTACCCCGAGTGGGGGTGTATATTATTATATTGTTAAAATAATTATTTATAAAACTGCTGTATTGCTATAAATAAATAACAATTGACTACAAATTATTTTATAAAGGAGATTATAAATTACATTCATTAAGAATTTCCAGAATAGTTGTGTTATGAAGAACCAACTTTTAATGGTAATGATTTGTTGAAGTTAAACCCCAGTTAATATATATTATAAATTACATTCATTAAGAATTTCCAGAATAGTTGTGTTATGAAGAACCAACTTTTAATGGTAATGATTTGTTGAAATTAAACCCCAGTTAATATATATTATAAATTACATTCATTAAGAATTTCCAGAATAGTTGTGTTATGAAGAACCAACTTTTAATGGTAATGATTTGTTGAAGTTAAACCCCAGTTAATATATATTATAAATTACATTCATTAAGAATTTCCAGAATAGTTGTGTTATGAAGAACCAACTTTTAATGGTAATGATTTGTTGAAATTAAACCCCAGTTAATATATATTATAAATTACATTCATTAAGAATTTCCAGAATAGTTGTGTTATGAAGAACCAACTTTTAATGGTAATGATTTGTTGAAATTAAACCCCAGTTAATATATATTATAAATTACATTCATTAAGAATTTCCAGAATAGTTGTGTTATGAAGAACCAACTTTTAATGGTAATGATTTGTTGAAATTAAACCCCAGTTAATATATATTATAAATTACATTCATTAAGAATTTCCAGAATAGTTGTGTTATGAAGAACCAACTTTTAATGGTAATGATTTGTTGAAATTAAACCCCAGTTAATATATATTATAAATTACATTCATTAAGAATTTCCAGAATAGTTGTGTTATGAAGAACCAACTTTTAATGGTAATGATTTGTTGAAATTAAACCCCAGTTAATATATATTATAAATTCAGTAGATGTAGATTGTGGTCAAATTTAAAGTTAAAATAAATTATTCAAAAAAAAAACAATAAGGAAATACCGGTAGTAAAGATTGATAAGCACAGTATGATAATTATGATATGATAATTCAGGTAGTCCTACAGAGGGTTTATCGGTGCTAGTAAGATAATCCTTCAAATACAAGGTGTTTATGAATTAAATCCTAAATTCTTTATTCCAATGTATATATAATATACTCTTAAGGAAATAACAATGTATATTTTTCTAATCGTTCCCATATTTATGTTTGCATGTTTTTTAGATGGCAGTTTTGACAAAGTGATTCATTTTGTGTTTTTTTTTGTAAATTAAGTTCTCGGTCTTTTTCACTATAGCACTTGCCTATTTTAGTAATTTGGTATAGGACTCAACTCATATATGTTATATGGGGGGTTACTTCAGGAAAATTTACGGTATCAAATGGAACTAAACAAACTCCTTATAAACAAGGATGTGTTTTTACCCCTCTATTATTAAATATATTTATATTGACACTTTGTAATAATTTAAGGGCTATAAAGATTATTGGAAGTTGTGATGACTGTGCGAGTAGACATTCAATACTTTAAGGGCTATAGAGATTATTGGAAGTTGTGATGACTGTGCGAGTAGACATTCAATAATTTAAGGGCTATAGAGATTATTGGAAGTTGTGATGACTGTGCGAGTAGACATTCAATAATTTAAGGGCTATAGAGATTATTGGTAGTTCTGATGACTGTGCGAGTAGACATTCAA
The DNA here is from genome assembly GCA_032718475.1 of Nemertoderma westbladi. Lineage (NCBI taxonomy): Eukaryota > Metazoa > Xenacoelomorpha > Nemertodermatida > Nemertodermatidae > Nemertoderma > Nemertoderma westbladi. Next base: position 55,332 of record JAUCBJ010003985.1, read on the forward strand.
TAATTTAAGGGCTATAGAGATTATTGGAAGTTCTGATAACTGTGCGAGTAGACATTCAATACTTTAAGGGCGATAGAGATTATTGGTAGTTCTGATGACTGTGCGAGTAGACATTCAATACTTTAAGGGCTATAGAGATTATTGGAAGTTGTGATGACTGTGCGAGTAGAAATTCAATAATTTAAGGGCTATAGAGATTATTGGAAGTTATGATGACTGCGAGTAGACATTCAATAATTTAAGGGCTATAGAGATTATAGGAAGTTGTGATGACTGTGCGAGTAGATACTCAATAATTTAAGGGCTATAGAGATTATTGAAAGTTATGATGACTGTGCGAGTAGACATTCAATACTTTAAGGGCTATAGAGATTATTGGTAGTTCTGATGACTGTGCGAGTAGACATTCAATAATTTAAGGGCTATATAGATTATAGGAAGTTGTGATGACTGTGCGAGTTCAATAATTTAAGGGTTATAGAGATTATTGGAAGTTATGATGACTGTGCGAGTAGACATTCAATAATTTAAGGGCTATAGAGATTATTGGAAGTTCTGATAACTGTGCGAGTTCAATAATTTAAGGGTTATAGAGATTATTGGAAGTTATGATGACTGTGCGAGTAGACATTCAATAATTTAAGGGCTATAGAGATTATTGGAAGTTCTGATGACTGCGAGTAGACATTCAATAATTAAAGGGCTATGGAGATTATTGGAAGTTGTGATGACTGTGCGAGTAGACATTCAATAATTTAAGGGCTATGGAGATTATTGGAAGTTGTGATGACTGTGCGAGTAGACATTCAATAATTTAAGGGCTATAGAGATTATTGGAAGTTCTGATGACTGCGAGTAGACATTCAATAATTAAAGGGCTATGGAGATTATTGGAAGTTGTGATGACTGTGCGAGTAGACATTCAATAATTTAAGGGCGATAGAGATTATTGGTAGTTCTGATGACTGTGCGAGTAGACATTCAATAATTTAAGGGCTATAGAGATTATTGGAAGGTCTGATGACTGCGAGTAGACATTCAATAATTAAAGGGCTATGGAGATTATTGGAAGTTGTAATGACTGTGCGAGTAGACATTCAATAATTTAAGGGCGATATAGATTATTGGTAGTTCTGATGACTGTGCGAGTAGACATTCAATACTTTAAGGGCTATAGAGATTATTGGAAGTTGTGATGACTGTGCGAGTAGACATTCAATAATTTAAGGGCTATAGAGATTATTGGTAGTTCTGATGACTGTGCGAATAGACATTCAATAATTTAAGGGCTATAGAGATTATTGGAAGTTCTGATAACTGTGCGAGTTCAATAATTTAAGGGTTATATAGATTATTGGAAGTTATGATGACTGTGCGAGTAGACATTCAATAATTTAAGGGCTATAGAGATTATTGGAAGTTCTGATAACTGTGCGAGTTCAATAATTTAAGGGTTATAGAGATTATTGGAAGTTATGATGACTGTGCGAGTAGACATTCAATAATTTAAGGGCTATAGAGATTATTGGAAGTTCTGATGACTGCGAGTAGACATTCAATAATTAAAGGGCTATGGAGATTATTGGAAGTTGTGATGACTGTGCGAGTAGACATTCAATAATTTAGAATTTTAATAAGAAATCTTAGTGTAAATACTTTATCCCAAAATCGCATAGCGTTTTTTCTCCGCCTTTAGTATATTTAACAGGTGAACCCTTGTCTATTGTTGATAAATTTAATTATTTGTGGCATATTTTTCACTAGTGCAAACTTTGATATACGAAATCAAATGTATAAGTTATATGACAGAGGTAATTTTTTGGTTAGAAATTTGGGAAATGTTAAACTTTTGTTAAGGTTGCTGTATTCAGGGCACTTTGCACTCCTATCTATGAGAATGTGCTTTTGGCAAGATACGCGTCGACCTATATAATTGTGCTAGACTCTTGTTTTTAAATCAGTAGGGTATCCAATGGTGAACCAACCAACCAGTGTTTCCTTAATGTGCAGCACTCATAATATAGCAATGTTCAAACATATTCATTACAGCTTACTAACCCAGACTTCCGCAACTGATATACTGATAATCATATTTTCCTGACTCTGTCCCGATATTGTCATTTAAATGGTATTTCTAGAATTTGCGAAATGTTATTGTATAAATTTTGTTGAGGATCTTAAAATGATTTAGTCTAGGCCTATTTATTCTGTATCATTTATATCCAGCTGTAACACTCGATCTTTGGTGATATCAGAATAATTTCTAGCTCTTCCGAATATTTTTTCATTATTCAAATAATTTATTTATACTATACAATGTCTTTTACTTTGTGTTGAAGGTGATGTTGTGTACTGTATAGTGGTCTATATTTTTTAAATTATTTTCTTATCAATGTTTAATTTTCATTAAATAGGATAACATAGAGGAAAAGGCTAGTTAAAATAAATAAATTGTAGTTGAGCTGTTAACTGTAAACTTTAATAAATGATATTGTAATAACCTGTTCAAAATGGGGGGAAAAATGAGAAAGCGTCACTGGGGTACGGAGCCCCTAAAGGGACATGGGTTTCCCCCTTTTTTTTCTAAGTCCGGCCCGGAGATACTATCTCAGGCCCGGAGATACTAAGTCCGGCCCGGAGATACTATCTCAGGCCCGGAGATACTAAGTCCGGCCCGGAGATACTATCTCAGGCCCGGAGATACTAAGTCCGGCCCGGAGATACTATCTCAGGCCCGGAGATACTAAGTCCGGCCCGGAGATACTATCTCAGGCCCGGAGATACTAAGTCCGGCCCGGAGATACTATCTCAGGCCCGGAGATACTAAGTCCGGCCCGGAGATACTATCTCAGGCCCTGAGATACTAAGTCCGGCCCGGAGATACTATCTCAGGCCCGGAGATACTCTGCCATCTCATACAGTTACTATAGTTTATGGGGTAGCCAATACTTCAAAGCTGCTTGTCATACTCATATCATCTCATTCAGGCCTTTGTGAGTGACCGTGGCCTATTTGTTTCGGTTTACATACACCTCTGTTGCAGTTTAACTTTACGCGGCTATTCAGCCATTGCCTCCAAATAATATGGAATGTTCTTATTATTGGTAGTTCATTTCTGTAGCCGTAGAAGGGTATTATCATTAAGTAAATGCCCGTTGGTAGGTCGGCTTTTATTCAAAGGCACGGGGTCATGCCTCCCTCCAGATATGTAATTACTTTGTATTGTGCTGTGCTAACAATACTCTTGTGTCTCCATATTAAATATCTCACAAATTGAAATGTGAAACTTAATTTCCATGTTCCCGTCAAGATGTCTGTACTTGTAGAACAGCCATTGATCTGGAATTAACCCAGTTAGCTGATTGGCTGCAATTTGTTTCTGTTGATTGCTGTGTCAGCGCTATAACATCTATGAACCTGTTCTGTATTTTATCTCCGGGCCTGAGATAGTATCTCCGGGCCGGACTTAGTATCTCCGGGCCGGAGGGCCTGAGATAGTATCTCCGGGCCGGACTTAGTATCTCCGGGCCTGAGATAGTATCTCCGGGCCGGACTTAGTATCTCCGGGCCTGAGATAGTATCTCCGGGCCGGACTTAGTATCTCCGGGCCTGAGATAGTATCTCCGGGCCGGACTAGTATCTCCGGGCCTGAGATAGTATCTCCGGGCCTGAGATAGTATCTCCGGGCCGGACTTAGAAAAAAAAGGGGGAAACCCATGTCCCTTTAGGGGCTCCGTACTGGGGGGTTGAACCAGCGTTATACGCGCGTTTCAGGCATCTTCAGTAGCGATATTAGGTTCAGCCACTAAACACTGCCTGTTCAATAGATGTGGATTAAATATATAGGCAAGCGTCAGGGGAGAGTGGCTGAACCTATTAGCGCTACTGAAGAGGCCTGATAGGCCAAAACGTACGTATAGCGCTGGTTCAACCAAGGTGACGCGCTTTCTCATTTTTTCCATTTCTGCATAACTTATTACAATAACAGTAAAAAAAACAGTTTATCATAAGGACACCGATAAACAAATGGGTGAATTTTATAATTCCTGTTTGTGAGAGTCTGTCATGAGCTGTGATTGCCGGGCTTATCCTGACTTATTCTGTGCTAAAGGAGACCATATTACAGAGAATGAAAATTACGCATTGGGTATTGCAAAACATTGCCGTGAACAAGAAAGACAAAAACAAAAAAGACATGGAAGTTAGGAAAGCAAAGGCTTGGGTAGCTCTATCAAAAATTAATACCATCTGGAATCAGACCCTCCCGTCACCTGAAGACCAAGTTCTTTCGTGCCACAGTGGAAAGTGTATTTTTATACGGGGGTGAGACCTGAGACATGGACACTGACTAAATCACTTGAACAACGAATTGATGGTTGCTACACAACTAAGGGCAGCCCTAAACATCAGCTGGAGACAGACAGCACATGACAAATGCCGAGCTTTATGGTACAATGCCACCTGTATCAACCACCCTCCGTGAACGCAGATTAAGATTCAGTGGGCACTGCTGGAGAAGTAAAGACGAGATCTGCTATTCTGGTAACCAACATAAGTAACAAAATGCCGTGGACAACCGGGCATGACATATATATTTATATATAGATCAACTTGAAAGGGATATTGGACTTTGGAGAAAACAACTATGGAGAATCGGTAAGCCTGAAAGGATTTTCATTTCCACTGTCCGGCCTCCCTCGACCTAGTAGTAGTAGTACTGGGTACACACGCACACTCCATTCCATATGCATTTCGTCAATCTACATACATTTTATTTGTCATAGAGCCCTCATAAATACTATATATTGTACTTATGTTGACTTGTATTGACTGCACTCTGTATAGTGTAGTGGCATATACCGTGTACCATCATGAACTAATTCTTATATGGTTCACTAAATAGTATATACATACAGTTAGAACATTAGTAGAAGTAAATATATAGGGGAAACCTGTT
>JAUCBJ010003986.1:0-23122 GCA_032718475.1 Nemertoderma westbladi
TAGCTGTATTTATTTTATTGTGATAACTATATTTATCTGATGACTGTCATTTAATCAATTATTATGGTTTTATATTTTTTGCACTAATGTTCTATTTAAATTATACTGTAGTTTCCTAGCAACCTAGCTAGCCTGTATTATAGATATGTTTAGTTTTTAATATTCTCTATCATTCACCAAGCCTTGTAGACATTAATTCCTTTATTATTCGTTAGTGCTTCATTTATGGAGTTGATTCCCCATGGAGCCATTGTTCCTAATGTACATTGCCAAAATCCCTCCCTCTGTCTAAGACGTTCTTCCAGGTTTGGTCCCTTCGATACCTGTTCTATTGGGGTTATTCAAACATCATTCCACGTGTGTCCATTCTGCCCAAAATGTGCGTCCACGCAACAGCTTGGTTTCTTCCCATTAGTTGTTTGTGATTTATAGTTCCTTATTCTCTGTTTAACCCTATTACCACTGGGGTGTTTTGACCATTAGCACCACTGGGGGGGGGGGGGGGCGGGCGATTCGGCCCACCCACTATATTTTTGTAGTCGTCCAATGAAATCCTACAAAATTTGGGCTGTTGGTGAAACAACTATAGATGAACACTACCAAACCTTAAAAAGTTAAAATTTCATAAGCAGGGACTCATAATTTTGATGAAAAATAAAAGTAGTCCCAGGACAAAATTACAAAATTTTTCGTTTTCTAAAAACTAATAGTGTGGCAGTGTTGGCTAGATTTAGTAGGTTTTTCAAGACGCTGAATCGAATGTGATTATATTCCACTTCCAAAAATTGAAGTGGATGCTATTTTTCGTGCACCTAAGAAGTGGGCGTGGCACTTCAAATTTTGAAAAATTAGATATTCAGAAAATGCCCCTAATTTTTTTATTTCAACGCATCTTTATGGGTTTTCTGGGCCGCTGAATCGATTGAAAGTAATATAGAAGCCTGAAGACTGAGTGGTTCGCCATTTTTGGTGCACCAAAATTAGGGCGTGGCACTTCAAATTTTGAAAAATACGAGATTCGGAAAATAAACCAAAATTGAAATTTTAACGAATTTATATAGGTTTTCCAGACCGCTGAATCGATTGAAAGTAATATAGAAGCCTGAAGACTTAGAAGTTAGCCATTTTTTGAAATCAAAACTTTAGTGTTTTTTCCGAATAAAGTAATTTTGAAAATTTGAAGTGCCACGCCCTAATTTTGGTGCACCGAAAATTACGTACACAAAGGATTTGAGGCTTCTATATTACTTTCAATCGATTCAGCGCTCCAGAAAACCTATAAAATTAATTTGAAATCAAAACTTTAGTGAATTTTCCGAATCTCGTATTTTTCAAAATTTGAAGTGCCACGCCCTAATTTTGGTGCACCAAAAATGGCGAACCACTAAGTCTTCAGGCTTCTATATTACTTTCAATCGATTCAGCGCTCCAGAAAACCTATAAAAATGCTTTGCAAATCAAAACTTTAGTGTATTTTCAGAATCTCGTATTTTTCAAAATTTAAAGTGCCACGCCCTAATTTTGGTGCTCCAAAAATGACGTACCACTACACTTACATACTTGTATAGAGCATTAGAGTGATCCAAACCAATAAAAATAAATAAAAATAGCCCAAACATAAATAATTACTAAATCACGAATGACTTTGTAAAATTCGAAAATTTCAAAAAATTTGGTGCTGGAGACCAAATTTTGAGGTGGCACCCACATCGAAAAGTAGAAATCCAATTGCAACGGCGTTTTTTGCAAAAGATGCGGCATTAAATTTGGTTAATTCTCACAAAAAATTGGGCCGGTACGTAATGTGGTTGCATAGTTACAGCAACTAAAAACTAGGAAGGGGCCGATTCGGCCCCCCCCCCCCCCCCCAGTGGTAATAGGGTTAAAGTCCTTAGCCGATCCACAAGCTTGCTTCTTACATACTTTACAGTTCACCAAATACACGACGTTCTTGCTTTCACATGTCAGTTCACCTCTTATCCTATGATTCCTATTTAATTCCCTAGTACTTGAACTAAACGTCTTCATCATCTCTATGCTCTCACATGGTTTACATGTTGTCCGTTTACAGTGAATTACCCCCGTTGATGCAATAGAAGAGGCTAAAGTTACATTTCTTTACTTCCATCCACAAACCGTGATGGTGCCAAGATATTTTTTAGTGTCTCACCTCGCCTTACTACAATATTTATGTTCACACGATCCATAAAATCTTTAGTTTCCCTATCTTCCTGTAATATATTCATATGCTTCTTTATTATTTTATTAATGTCGGGTTTCGCAGGCTCATTGTTAGTCACAAGGAAAATCTGTTGTTTTTCCGAGTGCTTCTTCCTTTCCTTGACTTTAAGGACTCATTTTGTGTCTTTTTTACAACTGTTGCAAATTGTTGACATACCATATCTACGTCCCAACCCCGTGAAACAAATGCCCCTCCAAAACTATGTAAATGCCTTTCTAGGTCCTCCTGATGGCTACAGTTCCTTCTCAACCTCAATGCAACGCTGTATGGTATGTACTTTGTCTGGCTCCTTGGGTGACATGACTTTGCATGCAAATATTGATGTACATCCATGTCCTTAAAATATGTATCCTTTTGAATTTTACCAGTTTCATCTATAAAAATCCTAAGATCTAGGAAATTTATTTCCCTTTTATTGATCGTACCGGTACTAACAGAACGCTTATTATATACTTATATAATTTAGGCTATGCATATATACCGGTATTCCGGAGTGATATCAGTTTTTGCTGTAATACTGTTATAAATATATAATATATTGTATACCGGTATTTTATACATTGTTATCTGTCAGCATTACCTGGGTAGCAATACATTTTAACTGTAAGACTGACCAGTGATAGATTTTAACTGTAAGACTGACCAGTGATAGATTAGTTAAGTCAACTTGACTGTTGTATAGTAATAGGTATTCAGTAAAGAAACATTTTATAATGTATGAGTCAAAATACACCCTCCTGTCGGATAGCATATTAGAACAGACAGTCTGTGACCCCGGTAAAATTGTAAAAAGGACCCGCCTACTGTAAGAAAGGCAATCCCTACGGTAGTTGTATCGGAACCTAGGTTAGTGGAGCACCATAGGTCTATTATAGGCACTAGGTCCCAGGTGAAAAGAGTTCAAGCTGCTACAGCAGAACAGCCATGTCAGAATGAACCGCTGGAGACCCCTAAGCAATCCAGTGGTAATAGCTCTAGTACAGAGGAACTGACACCTACCGCGGCTGATCAGAGAATAGCAGAAGTAGCTGGCGCCAACTCACTCTTCTTTCTCCCTGGAGGGATGCTCAACCAAATCCTTCCAGCTTTGGAAGAGCATTTAGCAGACTGGGTAAAGAATAGAAGGCCGACTAAAGAGAGTTACGCCGGATATTCGCAGGAAGAATTGGAATCCTTAGTCGAATCGCAGTGGAACTTTCCCAGACCCGGAGTTCCCTTTAACTTCTCAGAAGTTCCCTGGGAGGATTTACAACAGCTAGGAGTAAATCGGGAGACCCGAGACCCCATGGTTTGGAAGAGGTCAGCATCCGGTTACATACAGGGATTCTTTAACTCCCTGGGACGACTAGAAACTCAACTGTTCCAAGGACAGCTGGAACCTCAAGGGCAAGGACTACTCTTGTTCCAAGTGCGAGAGCGGATCTTAAGGATCAGGCTAATTTTGTCAGCATTCGAAGTAGCCTCCAAAATAAGACAAGATACATCTCTGCAGGTAGTGGTGCAAGTATGGTTTCAACAAATCAATGATAAAGTCCAGGGAATTGCCATGTGGAAGAACCAGTTAGCCGATCAACTCGTATATGGGGAATCCACTGACACGGTTCTATCCTATGGAGAAGGGGAAGTAGAGCTCGAAGTGCAGCCTAAGAAAGATGGTATCGACATTTATTTGTCGGATTATCAGCGATTCATCGGAGATCGGGAGTTGAGAAAACGTCAAGTAGGACTGCACCCTAGCAGCGAAGCAGCCGGTAACATACTGGACGCAATAGGTGCAGAGATGCAGGCTGCCGAACAGGAAAACTGAATCAGTAAAGGTAGACGAAGAAACAAAAAGGGCAACTTCTAAGGCTGCATCTGAAGCGTTGGCTCAACTGGAATTAGAAGCTATCCAAACGAGACAAGAACTGATATGGAAGCAAAGAGAAACGGCTCAAGCCCAAATCAGAAGTCGTTTAACTTCCAAGAGACACGGATGTGCAACCTCCTCCGATGAAGGGACTAGGACTGGATCAGAGTGTCAGAGTTACAAATCCATTTCAAACGGGCGTAGACGAGCTCCCATAGGACACAAATTACTATTACCATGAAGCAAATTACCATGATTCTAGATTCCCTTTAGAAATTACAAATCCCCCCTTAACCAGCAGTCAAATCCCTGAAACCAAAATTTGCGTCAAATTTCGCGACCAAACTTTTGGTCATGGATTGTCCCCGGTTGTCCCACACACCATCTGGCCACTCCATTGGCGGCTCCCACGCGAGCAGTAGAGAGGATGGAAAAGGGGCGACTGGATATGGACAACAAGATCAAAATATCTCGGTTCATGGACCAGTTAAGGAATTTGACTTGTACTGTAAACACCTTAAAGGAGACGGTAAGAGACAGTAAACTTGAGTTGCAGGAGGTACAGCAACAAATCGCTCTTGAAAGCGATAAATTAGTCAACATAAAAAAGGGTATACCACCACCCCCTGCAACTGTATTGCAACCACTTAGGTCTGAAGCACATGCGATAGGTGTAGAGCCTATACGCATCTATACTGCCAGTGAAGTGGAAACTCCTACAGCAAATCATACCAATAATATTAATAGACCAACTTGTAATGATATCCCATATGTGCCTGATAGTAATCCGAAAAATATCTATTCGGATAACTCGATATTAAATAATACGATGGCTCAGGAGAGCTTTATGCGTCAGATGGCGAGAACTGAGGCCCGACAAGCCGTGAAAGTTGGCGAAGTCGTCTAATTTAATGGAGATGAGATGAAATGGTTGCCTTTTAATGAATATTATAAAGACAATATACAAAACTCTGTCCTATCAAACGGAGAGAAGTTAAGATTCCTCATTGAGTATTTGGAAGGCCCTCCCAAATTGATGGCGTTAAAGTTCATTGGACATCCTGACGGATTAAGACAAGTATGGGATACCCTAACTATCAGGTATGGTAATAGGACTAACATAGCTAGATATTTGTATGCAAAGTTAGTGGCGCCCAGAAAATTCCCTAGCACAGGAATTATAGATTTTCCGATGAGGTTCAGGAGATCTGTAGACAGTTGGAATGGTTAGGTAAGTCTCATGAGTACCAAAGTTCTATGGTGGTAGGAGCTGTAGCGGTGTCTTTACCTAAGGGTTGAGTAGGTACTCGTTGGGATAAAAAGGTACTATACTTGGAAGATCAATTTAAGATAGACCCTACTATGACTGACCTTATGTCTTTCCTGACTGGAGAGGTAAGATTACATCTGATTAAGCTAGGAGAAAGGTAACGCCTGTATGTTACGCCGAGTATGAGAGTCAAACGTCTTACGATGAGGACAGTGGACCAAACACTGCCGACGTCTACTACACAGATAAGAGCAAAGACATAGAAAAACCCAAATATCAGCAGAAGGACGGAAAGAGAGAACAGCATAAGACTCCTCCGACGTCACCAAAAAGGACTCATGGTAAGAAACCCGAAGAAAGAACTCGAGTGCAGAACACCGTACAACCTAAGGTAACTAATCTTAAACCTACATGTGTGTCATGTCAAGGATACCATCACCTCAGTAAGTGTGAGGAATTCCTAAAGAAGGACCTCAGAGATAGACATAGTGTAACTTGGGATAAGAGGTTATGTTACAACTGTCTGAGGAGGGGACATAAGAGAAAGAATTGCTATTCAGACGCTAGGTGCACTAAGTGCGGAGCCAAACATCACTCATTGTTACATACCGAGTTAGACAAGGTGAGTGAGCCTGAGTTACATGTCCAATTTGGAGATGCAATTGATACAGACCAGAATTCGGAGATGGAAGGATTCTACACCGATGAATTTTCCAATGAAAACAAATACTGTTATCTTATAAACACAACGGTGTACCGTGCCCTTACCCATGAGGCGACTACCGACGGAGAGGAAGCCCAACTATCCCTTCCCAATAAACAGTTCTCAGGTAAGGTCTCACAACCATAAAGAGGCATACAAGAATTCACTGTGGTGCAGCTCAGGATACATGGACAAAGTAAGAGTTTAATTAGTAACGCTCTCCTTGATTCAGGTAGTACAGGCACCTTTATAGATAAGGACTTGGCCGAGGACATATTTGCAGGACAGGAGAAATTACGAACTAAATTGAATCTCTCAGCAATCATGCAGGTATGGAAATCAACCATTTCTATGGACTACTACATGGGATCACTATCAACTCCCAAGGATGAATCTGGTAAGAACCGCATAAGGTCCATTAAGATGGTAGCGATTAAGAACTTTGCCGCTAGTCAAGTCGAACCTTATGACTGGGACGAAGATTCCTTCACCCAGAGGCACCAAGTTCCCAGATTCAAACCCAATTATCCGGCAGTTCAGATGCTCATCGGCCAAAATGCGCACGAAGCACTCGAGACCCTCAAAAAACGACCCGCACGACCACGACCTTTACAAATGTCACAGGACATTACATCACAGGACCCTCTGGACAGACCCTCTGAGAAAGGGGAGAGGACGACCATGTCCCTCAAGAGTGCAACGGCATAGAGGCCATGATGGAAGAAACTCTAACAGCCGAGGAAACTCCATGCTCCTCGGATAACGACGATATACAAACAATATACGATGAGGAGAATGTTATCGAATCCCTCACTGAAACTCAGACTTGGTTCCATCAAATCGAACTCTGTAACTTAACACAGCCTAATAACGAGCTGTTGGCTTACGAGGATGATGAGCTCAACGAGGTAGTGGAGCAATACAATGCTAAATTGAGAGATGAACTCGCCATTCTATTCTTCACTCAAGAAGCTGTGGAACCCAACTCATATGATAGAGCCCTATCAGTAGAGGAGGAAAGAGCTAAACAGATACAAGCGACGACTACTCGTTACTTAAAGGAGGAGGGTCATTACGAGATTGGCTTACCTTTCCAGAAGAGAGAACCCAGCTTCGTAAACAATCCACCGTTAGCCATCAAGAGAATCGAACAACTACATCGACGCTTGTTAAGGAATGACAAGGCTAAAGAGATGTATAAGACCCAGTTGAAAAAGTTCATCGACAAGGGATACGCAGAGCGAGTTCCCGCCGACACACCTCTGACAGAGAAAACATACTATCTAACACACCACATCCCCAAAGCGGTCATCGATATTATTAAACGTGACATCTATATCGATGACCACCTCAAGTCGCTACCTACGGTGGGAGAAGCTGTAGAGGTGGCCAAGGGAACGGTAGAGTGTCTTCAATGCAGTGGATTTCGGTTAACTAAATTCACCAGCAACTCCCATGAGTTTCTGGAGGCGATCCCAGAGAAAGAACGAGGTGCGAAAGATCTCGACCTCATTAAAGACGACCTCCCAGAGACCAAAACCCTCGATCTAAAGTGGGATACGGAGAGAGATATTTCGTTCTTCCAATTAATACAATGAGTGGACCCTGTTCGGACTAAATGGATATGCTTGAGCATTCTTAGCACGAATTTAGATCCGTTGGGATTCATTAGTCCAGTTGCTCGGAGTCTAGTCCAGCAAATGTGGCTCGAAAACCATTCTTCGGATAACCCGCTATAGGGTGAACTATTGAAGAAATAGATGAAGTGGGAAAACTAAGGTCTCCTTAGCCGCCTCAAAGGCTCTAATCAACAACAAGCTGTGGGTCCCAGAGCGGAATTAAAAGCGGCATTGTACGCTACCGCCATTGGTAGGAATATCACCGAACAGATAGACTACCCGTTGGAGAAAACTGGTTATTGGATGGATGCATTACTCGTTCTAGAATATTTGACTAACGAAGTCTACCAGTTCAGCGTCTTTGTAACTAACCGCGTAGACATTATACTCAGTCGTACAAAGTTGGACCAATGGAGACATTGCCCTGGGACTATTAATCCATCTGACATCGCCTCCAGAGGAGCGACACCCAAGGAACTAACTGAGAAACCAGATTGGCTAGGCGGCCCCGACTCCCTGAGTAAAGAAGAAGAGGAATGCCCCCCCCCCCCATCTCCCCACTGCCGAGATCAGACAAGCCAAAGGAGCAGAAACTGTTAAGCCAAAGACGCGTACGAGTAAATCCAAGCTGTTTAAACCAACGCTCACTCTATCGATTCTCCATGCTGCTGATAATGACAATGGTGCCACACCACCAACCCCGAATGGGACTGTAGCCTATATTCAAAACCACGATTGGAAGACTGGGATACCAGACGTCTCTAGAGGACTCTCACCAAGGGCTATCAAAAATTAATTGGGCAAAAAATTAATTGCAATTAATTGACCCAATTAATTGATTGGTGATTTCAAAATAATTGGAAAATTGATTGGGATGGACGCAATTAATTGGATAATTGATTGAGACAGACGCAATCAATTGGATAATTGATTGCACTAGAAGCAATTATCCAATTAATTCCGTCCATCGCCCAACCCAATCAATAATCCTATTATTATCTATCAATTCTACAGTAGAAAGTGGGTCAGCGCCCAGCCTTGCAGCATCAGTAATACTTTACTGTTTTACTGTAGACATTGCTTACTATACAGTGCACAAACCGTACACAAACACAATGTAAAATAAACTATCCGTATCAGTCTTATTTACAGCATTAGGCCTACCTACTGACTGCATACCACAGCATCAGTCGTTAATTTTAGTTATCTTGATAATGGTACTGGTACTGCGGCAGTTTGAGCGAGATACTTGACAGAAAGACACTAGGTAGTAAGAACTACCGGCTGACCGGTAGTTAGTAATGTCCAATTGTGATTTTAAATCTTCGGGTCAGTATAATAATTGTTCAGCATGATTAATATATTATTGATATTGAATAGTCAGTCATAATAAAGAAATTATGTACATATTATATCTTAAACTTTTTTAAAATAATTGGCAGTTAATTGCAATTAATTGAATAATTGATTTTGTAAATTCACAATTACAATTAATTGATCGTCTCAAGACTTTAATTGCAATTAATTGATTGATATAATTTCCAATTGCAATTAATTGATTGATAGCATGCAATTAAATTGCAATCAATTTTTGATAACCCTTGACTCTCGCCCCTGGTAAAGAGAGTGATGGCCCATTACAGTTCTTGGAATACACTGTGTAAAGCGATTACGTATTTGAAACGGCTTTTCCATCATCATTATTCCAAGACTAAAGAAATTCACAACGCCATCCCAAGAGAAGTTGAAAAGGTTAATGCTATCAAAGACCTTCCCACTTATCGGCTGTCCACTAAGATTTTAATAGACAAGATCACTCATCAGGAGCATGACAATACCAACAAGAAACTACCGAGGCTTCTACAGTGCCATGAGGATCCGGAGAAGTATTTCCTGTTGATAAAAAATCCACAGATGCGCTTAAAGGATTCTTTGTCCAGTATGATGTTTGATGGATTCATACGTGTTGGAGGGAGATTAACTAATGCACCACTTTCCTTTGACACTAAGTACCCCATCATCATTAGAAATCTTGAAATACAAATCAAGATGATTGTAGATGTCCATAGTAATCTTTATCATGCTGGTAGGGAACAAGTTCTTAGCGAAGTTAGATGCGCTATTATTTTTATAAGCCGCGTAAGGCACTAAACCAAGTTCTTAGGAACTGTATACCCTGTTGGAAAGCATTTAGTAGGCCTTTAAGGGGGGGGGGGGGGGGGGGGGGGGGGGTAGCGCATTTTCTGATCAAAAAGTCGAATTTTTGAAACATATCCTATCTGATCCAGAATTTAATGCTGAATCCAAATATGGAAACCGTTTTCCCATATCTTGCTTAGTTTTCGAGATATCTGGGATAGAAGATACTGGCTCCGATATATCGCGATGTCGGTAAAGGCGATGAAGTTTGGGGTTTGCATTCAATTTCTGTAAATTTCTGTGCTCAGTGGTGCTAATTGGATGTCTCCACGAGAAAGAGCATAAAATTTTAATTGAGAAGGTATTTTTGTATGATTATTGGACCTACTGATCAGTTTATAAGACAACTTCAAGTCTCCGGAATGAAGCGAATGAAGGAATAAGCGACTCTGCGGTCTTTGCGGGATTATACGGAATAGACTTATCGGTCATCGGAGATCTTCAAAATGTATAATCTCCAGTTCTAGTGGTCGTACGAAGTTCGTTTTAGGCTCATTCGAAAGCTCTTTTCTTAGAGAACAAAGTTATCATTTGATTTAAGACAAAATGTTTGTAAAGCAACATAACATGAATTTGGGTAAAATATGCCTTGGAAATTTTGTTCAAGTTATGATTGTTCAGGCAGCTTTCAAGACTTTGCCAAACCAAATGGTAACTTTGGTCTCTGAGAAAAGAGCTTTCGAATGAGCCCAAAACGAACTTCGTACGACCACTAGAAGTGGAGATTATACATTTTGAAGATCTCCGATGACCGATAAGTCTATTCCGTGTAATCCAGCAAAGACCGCAGAGTCGCTTATTCGAGTCCCGTCTTCATTCTGGAGACTTGAAGTTTGTCTTATAAACTGATCAGTAGGTCCAATAATCATACAAAAATACCTTCTCAATTAAAATTTTATGCTCTTTCTCGTGGAGACATCCAATTAGCACCACTGAGCACAGAAATTTGCAGAAATTGAATGCAAACCCCAAACTTCATCGCCTTTACCGACATCGCGATATATCGGAGCCAGTATATTCTATCCCAGATATCTCGAAAACTAAGCAAGATATGGGAAAACGGTTTCCATATTTGGATTCAGCATGAAATTCTGCATCAGTGGCACCCACCGATATACTTAAAAGACAAAATTTCTAGAATCAGTGGTTAACGTCCCCAGATATGTTCTGGAATAAATTGGTGCCCATCTTAATGTAAATTAATAAAATTCACGGGAATAAATCCAAATTCATAATTTATTATGAATTAAATAAAATTGTCAATTTTAGACATTATTATAATATTCCTTAAAATTAATCAATTAATAGATCATGGGAGCAGAGATTCACCCCTAATAATCAATGTGAGAGAATCCCCTGTATGCATTGAATAGATGGCAAAATTAACAAACACCACATATAAGGGAGTCATAATAACCTTAGAGCCACTATTAAATAGCATCCCAGATCTGTATGCATGATGAATACTCTAATTTCTATTGCTAGCTTTGCATAATGTCACCTTAGCAACGCCAGCGCTAGAATTAGAATATAGTTAGAGAACAATAGAAAGCTTGCCACATTAAATAGAATGCATAGTGTATAGTATCTAAGAATACACAACAACAACAGTGACATTCTGGAAGGCATTTGACTAACGGACAAATGGCCCCAAATTGTACGAATTGTGGTATGAATGTGGAATTTGTGCATTTATAGGTGAATGTTACTACTAAAGTGTGTTTACAGTATTGAACCGCAATTGTGAAAGTACTCCCTTACCTGCGACCAGTATCTCAAGCATCTTGGAGCCCTTGGGACGGACAGTAGAGTGACTCGCGCTGATTATCATTGTCGTTTTGTAGCTACTCCGTTGGCGTAAACATAATGACAGCGGTACATCAGTGCTGAGGATCTCAGGCTGTCCGGGGGCCAGTCGGGGGAAACCTCTGAGGAAGCGATGCTCGCTAGCCTTACCTATAAACTCTATAAACTCCCCTATAATGACTGAATTGATAGAGGAAAACCTTGGTATTAAGGAGGGATATACGCAACCTCTACAAGCGTTTCTCGATAGTTTGTTGAGCGGTGACACTAGTCAATCTACGACTGCGGATGATGACCGTTACATCGAACCTCCGATGACTGGGGAACAACTTAAACGAGAACTCAATTATCGAAAATTCATCTTGCACTATACGCATTGCGATGGTACGTATATGGGTTTCTTAACTACTGATCATCCTATCAACCTACATGATACTAATGATTTGGATACGGAGACAGAGGTGGTTTTATTAAAGTTTTACACACAATGGAGTCGAAATGACAAACCACGCATCGAGCATGAAAGTTCTATTAGAAATCGGCTCGAAAGAGAAGATGTGGAAGAACCAGACAAACGTACGAACTTTTACGAATATCTGGAGTTCCTGCGAGAGACTTATCTCAATATCGCTAGCCAACAGCGATATTGGAAACTCGATATCCTCGATGGTATACATCCCAACCCCATGATCGAACTCAAACGATTATATTTCACGATGATGTACCTTACAGCAAATCGACCGCTACCTGTTATACCAGAGAGCTTCAAACAGATGGAGGAATACTGTAAGACGGGAGAAAGGTCACCAGCGTTTCATCTACAAGATATGCGTCTTTGGTATTATTGTGACGAATGAACCAATCAACCAACCAACCAATCAACAAACGGAACGCCATAAGCACCCACGGAGACGTTGCACTAAACATAGTTTCACGCGCTATACTTACGGGAGTTTTGAGCGAAACCTATTCGACGTGCTACCCACGTTCGCCTGACTCAAATGCTCCTGGAGTAAACCCTTGACCAGAATTCCGGAATACTCGGTCAGACCTCCCCATCCCTTAGTGCGACCACAAACTCTCGATCCTAAAAGTATAACCGACCCTCCTGAGTTATACTCTCTGTTCAAAGATCTAGTTCTACCCAAACAGTTAATCGGTGGCGTTTTAACTGTCGGCCCTATGGATATCCGTCCAACCTACCTAGCCGGATTGTGACGAGGACACTTGATCTCCCCGTTCAACCCCTATAATCGGCCCGGTTTAGCAACCATCCAACCCATTACGGAAGTGGAAGAAAGCGTAGTAAAGAACATGCTTGAAGCGATTCGTCAAAAGGTTGGAAAGGGAACTTACGACGTTTTAGACAAACGCAAGTTGCATCAACAGGTGCAGGCTGTGAAGGAATTGTCATTACCGCAATTTGATCGAGAGATTGAAGAGTTAGAGAGAGATATTGAACTTAGACATACATATTCGTTACAAGAATTCTTGGGTGATCGGTTTCGTAGACAAGAAGAGATGAATCAGCTCGAGGAGAAACAGATTGAGTTGAACGAAAGAGAAGAAGCCGCTTTAGCGCAACCCGAAGCGCAAGTACTCATGACTGACCTCTATTCGAAAACCATCATACACCCCTTGATGATTCCCCAGTTTGGCTTCAACTCTTTGCCACTGCACAACCCCAACCAGTCAACACCGATTTGAGATCTCGTGAACTCATCGCTGACGCCCCCATGCTACAGCATTCTCCAATTGAAACCACTCGAGTAGACGGTATACTGGTGGAACCTCTGGAATACCGAGCCGACCTTATCCATCGTATGGTGCAAGAGGTTATTATGCGAGCGAGACCCTTGTAAATCTCATTCTACGGCATCAAACATTATCCATATTACGTCCATTTGGCTCAATATTATATGGTGAAACCTGAGGATCCTACGCACAGCTTAAGATTTCTACCTCTAATAAACCCTTTCGATGTTGTTGAATTAGAACAGCTTCAAAAACATCTAGACCATTTGGTTAAGTCGAACTCCTTTCGAAAGCCCTATACTGTTGCGAGAATCGAAAAGGAAGTTCCCCCTCCTTACAATCTTGATGGGTTCATCAAAACTCGATTAGTCCATTGGAATTTGAATGTGTTGTTCAAAGAAGAACGCATACAACGCTATGGAAAAGAAGATACACACACTATGCACTATTTGAAATATTGTGATCTCCCTAATGTGAGTGATAGAGCGACATTGTGGCACCCTGTAGATATGACTTTGGAAAAGGCCACTGCCAAATGGAATGAAACTCAAAATATTATTGAAATGTGTGGTGTCGTAACCTATGACAATGAAGGCAGAGTTCCTGTTGGAGAACTTGGAACCACGAGATTAATCCATATTCGAGGATTAGCCAGTTCTACACACGTCTTTACTCGCACTTGCTCTGACGCAACGACTTGCTGACGAGTGCTCTGACTTTTGAAACCCTAGCATGAGAAGCGCAAAAGAGACTTAAACACGAGCAATTCGAACTCGCACGGCGATACGTCCTGGATACCGAGCAGAAACCAGCTATGGGAATAGATGGATCCATGCTCCCGCAACCTGTATTAGAGATGCTATTCGACGAGAGAATAATTAAAGTCAGTTCTGCGATCTACGGATATCTTCGGAATGATTTTAGGAATATGAATAATATTCCATATCCGTTCGTAGATACCCAGCTAATAGCACCTTGGGTGGAAGGCAGAGGATTTTTCCGAGCTATGTACTGCACTACGCCGAGTGGGATCAACAAACTTCTATAGGACATTTAGCGTATCAAGAGTATGGATGGAATTTTAAGATTGGGAATCTGCTCAACTATCAGCAAGTCTATGGCGACCATTATTCCCGTTTATATTTCGATGGACCATTAACGGCACCAGGAGCGGTTTATAGTTTTATGAGTGTGCCCATCCGTCCCTCCTTAGCCATTTATACCATATTCGAAAATACAGCCCTTTCCGGATGGTTAGCTGATGTGTGCAGTCGCACTATACGTTTACACCCCTTAATCTTGGGAACCAAACTCGCGAAATTAGATGAACATAACAAATTCATCCGATTTGAATGTTTCAGGTGCTTTCTGACTCCGTTTCGGAATGTTGATAGTCAGTTTAAAGAACACGCACTGACCAAACTCAGCCTGCGAGATTCCACCACTGAGAAATTAGATAGTGCCGGATTCGCTATCTTCAAAGACGTATGCATACAGAATATGCATTCTACTGTCCTACAGAGACCTAAAATCCTTTCAGTATATTCGGTTATGGAAATACAAATTGTAGAACCCACACCTAGAATGACTACACCCATAGAAATTCTGCTGACTGACGAGGAACCCATTTGTATGGGGGCGGATGAAATTTAACCCACCGTCCCTTGTAGTAGTGATGATGACCACAAGCTGGAGTGGTATCAAGGCCCACAACGTCTCACTGCCTATGATTACTGACACACCAGCTATGTATCTAGGAAACGCTGCCATTTATGTGCTTCCCGTGATCACACCACTACTTTGACCTCCGACGAACTTTGTTCCTACTTCAAAGATAAACCCCCAATGGAGATATATTGTGCTTATTGTCGAGTCAATAATCAACATATCTTCGCAGTCTGTCCACAGTTCATGACACAATGTCATTACTGTCATTTAAAGGGACACGCTAGTTGGGATTGCCCTTTTAGCCCCGACATGCTACATTTTCCCCTACATTCCCACAAAAACCCAAAAGCTCAAATTACGAAATCACTAGCCATTGGATATTATTCTCTTTATTTACATGTTCACATGTTAGTCACCGTCCAATCAGTATACCTTCCCCCCTACGTCACCCCATACACTGAATTACCGGATCCATTGGTTACGGGTTGATGGCATGGAAACTGGTCCCTGATTGGGAGTTCTTGCATGTTCCATACGTTCTACGACGTTCCATATGATTCATGCTTTGTGAACTACTTGAGGCAAGAATATTCTGGCAGGCCTTCAGTAGAGTTGTGATTACCTTATTCACTTCCTAACCCTTTTTGCCCAGAAACACCAGTGGCTAGAAAGATTACAGAATGCAAATCTATTAAACGTTTACGTTTGCATTCATTTAACCATCCTTCAATACTCACTGCAATACATACTGACTGTCTGATATTGCCGCAACACTGCATTTTTATATTCTGTTGTTATTGTATCATATGGAATCATGTTAATAGTTGGAGAATACTTACGAATAACCGGTAGATGTCTTGGTTTTCATGATCATTGAGGTAAGAGGAGGGGTTTACTATTCACAATTAAACATTTCATTTCATTTAATCACCAGGGCAGAAATAACTCCAGAAAGATAGTCTATATTTCCAGTTCAAATAACAGTGGTATGTATCAGTTTATGCTGTTTCATAGTCCCCAACGTACGTGAGTTAAGTTCTTCCTATGCAAGTAAAATCGGTGACTGTTGGCAAAGTTAGTGTGTTTTAGTAATATTACCCGTCCGTGTGAGAGTGTGAAGTGAACGTTCAATAAATACATTCCTAAAGGATGTAAACATTTGCGTTATCTTATGCCCACCCATTGTAGTTAGTATAAGTCATATTTCTGCGTAGTATTTAGAGCGCAACACCTGAAAGGAACTCTCAGTATTTAACGGAAAATAAACATAGTTTTTGGAGATTATATAGTAAAGCTCGACCAAATAATACAAGGTATCCTACGGCTTGTTCCTACGACTTTCTACCATCGAATCCAGTCTCCCACCTCCGGTGGGTCACAAAGTATCCTACGTCTTGTTCCTACGACTTTCTGCCATCGAATCCAGTCTCCCACCTCTGGTGGGTCATACGCCGCGCTAGACTGGCTTCGACTGTGTTCATCTGCACTTACATAAATCTATACCGCCGTGGGGACAAGTTTGTTGTTGTAGTGCTAGCTGCTAAACACACCTCAATTGAAATAGCTATAAAAAACAAGAACGGGTTGAGATCTCGAAAAACCGTTTTCAGATTTGAAATCTCCATTAAAATTAGGTTTAGAATCGATCATAACCCAAAAAGAGAATTTTTAACCCCATATGGCGGCAGGCTTGTCCCAATTATTCTAATAAATTATAATAAAATAATCACTATAATTATTATGCTGCACACAACGACCGTTTGACCTACAGTACTGCAGTACACAGTAAGTTTACTTTACAGTGTGCTATTTATAATAATACCAGAATACCGTTATGTAATAATACCAAGGCCATCTAAACAACGTTGTTTAGATGGCCTTGAGCTTGAATAATACCAAGGACTACTGACTAACTAATACCGACTGACGAGGAACTGGACGCAATAAAAATTCATCCCTCTCCAGGGGAAATTGGACGCAAATATCAGATGATTACTCTCAAAAATAAAACTGTAACCTGTTCAATTGTGTTTAGTTTATTGTTTTGGTTAAAATAACGTGCCACTGTAACCTGCTGCTTTCCCTAAATTGAGAATTTAACATTGAGGCGGGATATTAATTTGCCAAGGCTGGTTTTGCGTCCAGTTTCCCCCCTGTCTCTGTATTGCTGAACTGCAGTACTGCTGTATTTGATACTTATTTATTACAGTATTAAATTCAGTATCGGTAATTCAGTAAATATAAATAATAATATAATATCTGAATATTAATAGGCCTAATCATTATTATACATTTTTTTCATTATCAGTAGAAAGAAAGACAGACATGTCTTATCTAACAACTCTAATGATGGGTTCTATAATTAGTGGGTCTGTTGCCGTATTCACGGCTTCCCTTGCCGTGGTCTACAAATTAAATCTGTTATATATTCGTGGCAACCCGCCGGACAAGCAGTCTAAACGCAACGGCGGGGAACTCGTTGCCATGGTGCTAAAGCAACACAAAGTGAAACATCTGTTCACTCTGTGCGGCGGCCACATATCGCCGATACTGGTGGAATGCGAGAGGGCTGGAATCCGAGTGGTTGACACTCGGCAGGAAGCCACGGCCGTGTTCGCCGCCGACGCCACCGCTAGACTCACTGGTGGCGTCGGCGCTGTGGCGGTAACCGCGGGCCCCGGAGTTACGAACACGGTAACCGCGGTTAAGAACGCGCAGATGGCCCAGAGCCCTGTGTTGGTGATGGGCGGCGCGGCGGCTTCTATTCTTAAAGGTCGCGGCGCCCTGCAAGACATACCGCAAGTTGAGTTGTTCCAAACAATATGTAAGGGGTGTTTCACAGTGAAGGTAGTCCGGGATATAATTCCGGTGTTAAGAAACGCAATCCAATTGTCTCAAAGTGGCACCCCCGGTCCGGTATTCGTAGAGTTTCCAATCGATGTTCTTTATCCCTACCAACAGGTTTTTAACGAAATCGGAATAAATTCTTCCGGGAAGAAACGCGGGTTCCTCCAGCGGATAATAAATTTCTATCTCTGTAATTACGTTGATAATTTATTCTCCGGGGCCTGGTTGCCTAGAGATTGCACGTCACTTCCACTCGATATCCCGTTTATTTCGGAGGATAAACTCACTCGCGTTGCAAAGTTGGTGAGCCGGAGTAAGAAACCGTTGATTCTTGTCGGGAGTCAGTCGACGTTGCCGCCCAGTCGTGTGGAAGCGGTTCGCGCGGGGTTGGAATCCCTAGGGATCCCTTGCTACCTGGGCGGGATGGCTCGCGGGCTGCTGGGCAAACGGAGTCCGACGTTCTTCCGACAACGTCGCCGCGACGCCTTAAGGGACGCGGATCTCATAATCCTTGCCGGATCCGTCGCGGACTTCCGTCTCTCTTACGGACGTGTTCTACCGCGAAACGCCAAGATAATCGCGGTTAATCGTGATAAAACCCAACTAACGCTCAACTCAGATATGTTCTGGAAACCCACAGTCGCGGCCATTGCAGATCCCGGAAACTTTATAGTTCGGCTTTCCGAGTTGTTAAAAGGAATGAAAGTCGATGCAGATTGGCTGGGAAGTCTTCGGTCACGTGACGATGAAAAGGAACAGGAAAATCTAAAGAAATCTTTAGAGAAATCCGATAAATTTATCAATCCGTTGAGTTTATTGCAGAGAGCCGAGTCGTTTCTCCCGCGCGATCTCGTCTTGGTTGCGGATGGTGGCGACTTTGTGGGTTCTGCAGCGTACATCCTCCGACCGCGGGACCCATTGACGTGGCTCGACCCCGGGCCGTTCGGGACCCTGGGGGTGGGCGGTGGGTTCGCGTTGGGGGCCGGGTTGGCTCGTCCTGGGACCCGAGTGTGGGTGGTCTTCGGCGACGGGTCGCTCGGTTACTCCCTCGTCGAGTTCGACACGTTCGATCGCCACGGGGTGCCGGTGGTCGCGTTGGTTGGCAACGACGCTTGTTGGTCTCAGATTGCTAGGGAGCAGGTTCCGATGCTAGGAGCGGCCACCGCTTGCAATCTCTCGCACTCAGACTACCACTTAGCTGTATCCGCCTTCAACGGAGTCGGTCTGCTCCTGGATGACCCCGACAAAGTCGACGATGTTCTCAGAGAGGCAGACGCAGCCTATAGGGAAGGCAAATCTGTTCTGATAAACGCCTTAATAGGTAAAAGTGATTTCCGATCAGGTTCCATTTCCGTTTAAATTCCTTCTAATTTTATTTATTATAATTTATAAACCCGAAGTTAATACTTAATACTTAATAATATATTAATTTTAATATATTTTAATTTTATTATTTACATTCCGTTATCAATCTAAATTGTAAAGATGTATTGATGTGGAAATGTATATTATAATTTCTTCAAATTGTCAAATACTTAACAAATCGAAATTTGCATTTAGATTAAGTTAGTATTTAAGAAGTTAAGAAGTTAGTATTACTCGTGGAATAATTTATTGGATACGATGCAGTTCATTTCACATTTTTTTTGTTGATTTTGTTTCATATAGTAATATATTTTACCTATGAATGTGTCAGGCAATCTTAACAGATTGCGCAAGTACAATTAATTAGGAATAAATGATATTAACTACAGCACTCGCTAGTATACTTTCAATTGTATGCCGTATCCAATTCTCCAATTCTAGTTATGTAAATTATTTATTTGTGCTACTGTAATCTACGAAACTTATTTATTACCTATTTTTATAATCTGTATCATTATTATGCCTTTAATTATATATTTGATAATTGTTTATTAATTAAATATAATTATAAATTATATATAATTATATAATTATAGGGCTTTATGGAATGATTAATTAAATTGCTGGTTTAACAAATCATTGATACATTAGAGAAATATGGAGGATACAAGACCGAAGTATTATTATTATTATTTGCTTTTATTTATAACCAAATAATTAGTTTTGGTTGTGTTCCCGGTGAAACTTTTTCATAAAGATTTGCAGGTACAACCGGGTCAAATGTTCACATAATTGTGTCATCATTTCAGCAAACTAAAGTCACGTTGTGTCGCCTTCCCAGCATCGTTATGAAGCTGTTAGATCTCGTATGTTAAAAGATATCACTTTACATATCGCTTATTGTCATTGGATTTTAGATATTTTGACAGATTTTGAATCTCTACAACTTCATATTTCCATCGGTACCAACGTATGGCTTTAAGGGTGAGAAATAACTACAGCATTATAGGTTCATTATCGACGTAGGCCAATTTTACTTTTCTGTAAACACCTAGAGACTTGTAAACCAAGTGAGGGGGGAGGTCAAACTATCTCTGTTTCAAATTGCATGTAATCTCTTTATGATTTGTGCAAGTGTGTCGCCCTGAAGGACTCCCCATAAGACTTGGAATGGATCTGTGTCACCATCAGCAGTAGACACAAATGTGGAGGAACCCTCGTACAATGAGTGACCTGATAGCTGTAATGATTTCCAATGTGATCTCGAAACAGAATCAAAGGTCATAAGTAAGTCAGCAAAAATAACAGCCAAATGTCTGTTTTTCTGCTGATAACCTTCCAAGCGCCAGAATGGTCTCTGTGGTTCCACGATCTTTACGGTACCCATTCTAATTTCCACGTAGCAGTCTCTAAATTGGATCCCTGATGCGATTTAGTATAACTCTATTGTACAGCCCTGCAATCGAGATCAACAAGAATCCATGAAATGATCCGAAGAGTGATAGGTTGCCATTCTTGATAACTGGCGCCAACTTATTTGTTACTTATTTGTTTTCATTTATTGTGGGACTCTCGTCGTTCTGTACATGTCCATGATTATGGGATGAATGACCTCGAAATACACACCAGGAAGGACGCCATCTACTCCAATGTCACGATTGGTCTTGATGCTCTTTGGAGCAGTCTTGACAGACTGCTGCATAAACTCAGTTCCACTGGTATAGAACTGTCAGACACACGATGTATTACAAAGTTATCAGGCAATTTGTTATTCTTCCATTTACATATGCTCTAGTTATAATGTTTATTTTTTAATGTACGAAAGGAATAAAATACGATACCTTGTCACTGTTTAGGAGCTTCCAATAATTGCAGGGATCTGCTGGAGATTCAGCCTTAACCTTGGCATTTCCACCCATTCATCAGGTTGATCCTGATGAATCCCTCTCTGCAGGCATCCATGATTGCCTGCAGGCATCGGTATTGTTGATAGCCTGAACCAGCTTATTGATAAGCTCCAGTGACCTAGGTACAGCATGAACTGCATCCTTGGTGGTCCTAGTCTGCCAATGGCGAGGTAGATCTCTTAGTTCTGCCAACTCCACCCCCCCCCCCCCCCCCCCCCCTCGCAATCTGGCCTCACTGGTGGCCCAGGGTTTGGGCCAGAGAGGTTTTCAGGAAACGGAATCAAATAATTGTTGACCACTCTCTCTACAATAGGGGATGAGACAGACAGCCGGTCAGGGGATAACTGACGCCTGTGAGGCCATTTGTGTCCGGTTATTCCGCTGGCTTAGTGACCGGACCTCTGCATTACTGTATGTTCCTTAGTGGGAGTTGGGGGTGCTTTTTTGCCGAGTCATCCCTCTGGGCAAATACCGCGCCCTGGTATGCCATTCCACAGGGTGGGAGAAGGCAAATAACCTTATTTCCAAGGTGTCCAAGAGATGGAGGGAGTTTGTGACGAGTACATTAGAAATATATAATTATTTAATTATTAGCAACAAGTACAACATGGGAGTTGTTCTAACTGACATTATATTAATATTCATCTCGCAATACAGCACCACTTAAACTGCTTCAACCTGGGTGGACACTGACAAGTAAGTGTAGCAAGTAATTAGTTACGGAACAGGTAAGTGTAAAAAACGAAGTAAAGGTTGTCGTGGTTATAAAAAATTGTCATTACCGCGGAAGTGCTTCACTCTGACGTCTTTGCTCCATAAACAAATAGGTTGAATTGATTAAGGTTGTTTTTACTCTAATCTTCCATTATTTATAAGTAAAGGATATAGAGAACTTGGCATATCCCCCCCCCCCCCCCCCCCCCTTCTCTATTATTTTCTGTCACTCTAGTGAAGCTACTGCAATCTGAATAAATCACTGTGTAGCGTAGCGTGCTTTGCGTCAAGTGTGTCCCCTAGTGGGGTAATCGCATTGAAAGTTAATAACTGTTATATACTCCATTTTCCATTATGTAAACTTGAATTGCTTTTTTAAAGGGCGAGGTTGATGTTTAAACAAAAAAAATTGACATTAAAATCCTCTCTATAACTACGGCATATCGTTCTCGCTAATGTAGATGCACTTTTATTTCTGTCACTTTAGTTAAGCCACTGCAATCTGAAGAAATCCCGGAAGGGGGGGGAAGTGTCACCATGACCATTAATAAAATGTGTCATTTTCAGATCCCCCCCCTCCCCCTCCATATTTTTCTACAAATCTTTATCATATTACGTTAAATTTGAAACACAACTAAAGTCCATTTTTTAAATTTGGAAACAGCTTATTTTTGGTCATAACCTCGCGAGTTTTGCTCGTAGTCTTGTACGTTTTTGGGCTCATTCTGTTCGGAATATAACGATTTATTCAAATCCACTTCCAATTTTATAATTTTATTATGTTTTCTCATTCAAAAACGCTGTGAAAAAAGCTTCGTTTTAAAAATTGTGTTACAAATATAGGTTTAGAGGTTTTTATTTCGCGTCACTGTAATTAATTAATGCCCAACTGCCTCAAAATCATAGAAAAATCATGGAAAAAACATAGAGAAAAAACATTGAGGAAAAAAAACTATGAGAAAAAACATTGAGGAAAAAAAACTATGAGAAAAAAACATAGGGAAAAAACATAGAGAAAAAACATTGAGAAAAAAAACTATGAGAAACAAAACATAGGGAAAAACATAGAGAAAAAACATTGAGAAAAAAAACTATGAGAAACAAAACATAGGGAAAAACATAGAGAAAAAACATTGAGAAAAAAAACTATGAGAAACAAAACATAGGGAAAAACATAG